>PVJS01038973.1:0-19128 GCA_004027185.1 Glis glis
AAAAAAAAAAAAAAAAAAAAAAAAAAACCCAAAAAAACAAACAAAACAAAACAAAAATAAAATAGGGCCGGGTGTAGTGGCACACACCTGTAATCCCAGTACTTGGGAGGTTGAGACAGGAGGATCGCAGGTTCAAGGCCAGCCTCAGCAACTTAGTGAGACCCTGTTTCAAAACAAAAAATAAAATAAGGCTGGGGGTGTAGCTCAGTGGTAGACTGCCCCTGGGTCCAATCCCCAGTTCCACAACACACACACACACACACACACACACACACACACACACACACATCAGGTAGCTTGGCTCCAAAGTCTATGTCCTCAACCACCATGGCTTGTTTCTCTGCTTATACTACCAGTAAGTATATCTTTTCTTTCTGTGGTATAACATTTGTATTTCTTTTTTTTTTTTTTGTGGTACTAGGGATTAAACCCAGGGGCATTCTACCTCCGAGCTACACCCCCAGCCCTATTTTTTTATTATTTATTTTTGAAACAGGTTCTCACTAAGTTGCAGAGGGCCTCACTAGGTAACTGAGGCTGGCTGCGAACCTGGATCCTCCAGTCTCAGCCTCCCAAGTACTGGGATTACAAGCGGGCGCCACCATACCTGGCTGACATTTGTATTTCTATAACGTTAAACATGATAATTTTATGAGTTTATACACTTAGAGACCTAACAAGGTACCCGATATGTACAGATGCCAAAAATAAGTATGATCATATTATAACCTAGGACTGCTTGTGATTTGTACATATGGATCTTTACTTCACTATTGATGGGTCAGAAGGGTGGAGGTGCTCACAACCAGAGGTGGGAAGATCCCTTCTACCTGCTGCCATGTTCCATCCCCTTTTAGGCTCTGTTCAGCTGCTATCTTCCATCCTCCTCTGGACCCCCCCTTCAGGGCTTGGAGAACTTTTGGGGGTGAGGGGGATACAGGCTAATGCTTGGACCTGGTTTGGGCCTGGGAGCCACATCAGGGGTCTAAGGAGCAGGAGGGGGCTGGGAAGAGACTTAAGCTTCCCTTTCTTTTGTTCTCTGCTGGGAGGAATTTGAAGTACTACTTCATATGAACATCATTACATGCAGGTGAATAGAGTGACACTAATTACTACACAGACAACGAAAAGTTTGAGATATTTAACAACAAAAAAATTTGTTAACACAGGGCTGAGAAAACTTCCTAAAAAATATCACAGCAAAGTACTATATAATTTAAGCTTTTAAGAGAAGTCTGGTTATAAAAACTGTCATTTATCTTTTTTTTTTTTGGTACTGAGGACTGAACCCAGGGGCATTCTACCTCTGAGCTGCACCTGAGCCCTATTTACTTATATATTTTTTGAAATAGGTCTCACTAGGTTATTGAGGCTGGTCTCAAACCTGTGATTCTCCTGTCTCTACCTCCCAAGTACTGAGATTACAGGTGTGCACCACCATGCCTGGCCTCATTTATCTATTTTATTTATTATTTATTTATTTTTTGGGTACTGGGGATGTAACCCAGGGGCGTTCTACCTCCGAATTACACCCCATCCCTTTTTTTTTATTTTGAAACAGAGTCTTGCCAAATTGCTGAGGCTGGTCTCGAACCTGTGATCCTCCTGTCTCTGCCTCCCAAGTACTTACTGGGATTACAGGCTTGCACCACCATACCTGGCCCATTTTATTTATGTATTTATTTATTTATTTATTTATTTTGCAGTACTGGGGATTGAACCCAGGAGCATTCTACCTCCAAGCTACACCCCCAGCCCTATTTTTTATTTTTGAAACAGGGTCTCACTAAGTTATGGAGGCCTCACTAAATAGCTGAGGCTGGCCACAAACCTGCGATCCTCCTGTTTCAGCCTCCCAAGTACTAGGATTACAAGTGTGTGCCACCATGCCTGGCTTTACAACCATCTTAAGTTACAACATTACTGGAGTATTTGGATGATATCTGTATACTAGAAATATAAAGAAATCCATTTCTCTCTCTCTTAACTCTTTGTCCTTTTGGGCAGTGCTAGGGCTGGACCCCAGGGCCTTGTACATGCTAGGCAAGCACTCTACCACTGGGCTACATCCCATCTCCTTGTTTCTTTTCTTCCCTCTCCTCTCTCCTCTCTCCTCTCTCCCCTCCCCTCTCCTCTCCTTTGTGACATGGGGGATTGAACCCAGGGGCATTCTACCTCAGAGCTATACCCGCAGCCCTTTTTATTTTTTACTTTGAAACAAGGTCTCACTAAGTTGCTGAGAATCTCACTACATTGCTGAGGTTGTCCTTGAATCTGCAATCCTCCTATCTCAGCCTCCCAAGTACTGGATTACAGGTGTACACCACCACGCCTGGCTCCTGCTTGCTTATCTTTCTAACCTTATTATGAAAGAGAGAGAGAGAGAGAAAGAGAGAGAGAGAGAGAGAGAGAGAGAGAGAGAGAATATTAAAGTGGGGAAAAGTTTCAAGAGTATAAGACAATTCTATTTTTTTTTCAGGTCCAAATTAAAAAGGAAATTCTTAGTACAGTTTCAAAGTAACCTCTAGTCCATTAAGGATGGAGAACAAAAGATCAAATTCCCAAGGGAGCTATTTTTATTATGAGTTTATATCATAGTGAAAGTAAAACTAAAGGCTAGTTACATTGTTAAAAGCAATGTCAAACAACATGGGACTCATCAATGTTTTCCTTTCACCAGGAATATCTGTTTCTTTAATTTGGGTATAAACACATTAGATTGGTAACCTAGGATCCAACGAAAATAATCTTTTTGTAGCTATTAATATCCCAAGGTGAATTCATATTCAGAAGAATGCTTTGATGGCCAGGTACAGTGGCACATGCCTGCAATCCCAGCATAGGAGGCTGAAGCAGGAGGATCACAAATTTGAGGCCAGCCTGGGCAACTTAGTGAGACTCTGTCTTAAAATAAAAAATAAAAAGGGCTGGGGATATAGCTCAGTGGTAGAGCACCCATGGGTTTGATCCCCAGTTTTGCAAACAAACAAAAAAGAAAAATTCTTTGACAAAGGAAGCAAGAGAAAAAATCTCTTTAAGCAGCTGAAATGCCACTTTTATATACAACACATATCTTATTTATGACGATCATTTCTGTATGGTTAGTAAAGGAATGATTATTAGTACTGAAATTGGTTTGGTAGGGCAAAAAGAAAAACAAGCACCCAATTTTTATGACCCTTTTTGGTTTTCAGAACGCCATGGAGGAAGTGGGATGGGAAAGCAGGAGCTGAGACTACAATTCATGACCTTCACATTAGATTTGCTGAGAAGCTGTCTCTCAGGTCTGAGTATATAGTTAACTAATCCTGAAAATATGACTTTTTAAAACCCACACTGTGATTATCCTGCTTAATTAATAAGCATCAGAGTCATGAGTCCTACACAAGGAGCTTCCTGGGAGAGGTCTCAGCTGAGAACAGCTGTTAGCCTGTCTGTTTTCTCTTGAAGTTCTTCATAATAATTCCATAGCCACTTGCACAGTAATTACAAGTTATATAAAATAGATGGCTTTATCTATAAATGAAAAGGATCCAGGGAATTTTTTTTTTTTTGGCAGTACCAGGGATTGAACCCAGAGGCATTCTACCTCCAGGCTACACCCCCAGCCCTGTTTTTTATTCTTTATTTTGAAACAGGGTCTCACTAAGTTGTGGAGGCCTCACTAAGTAGCTGTGAACCCAGATCCTCCAGTCTCAGCCTCTCAAGTACTGGGATTTCAAGCATGCGCCACTACGCCCGGCTAGGGAATAATTTTTAAAAGGCTTCTAGTTACACGGCAATTCTTTGAAGTACATTCTACTATAAAGTCCAATACAAGAAACGTGAATTCAGTCTATGTTTATTATATCAAACATCTGGAAAATGGGAGCTGGAGTATGATATTTTCCAACTCAATAACTCAATCAGGTGAACTGTATGAATTACAGGTTTAACTGCAAATAACAACAAAAAACAGATGTTAAAACCCGGTACTTGGGAGGCTAAAACAGGAAGATCGGAGATTTGAGGACAGCCTTAGCAAGTAGTGTGACTCTCATCAATCTAGCGAGATCCTGTTTCAAAATAAAAATAAAATAGGGCTGGGGGTGTAGCTGGAAGGTAGAATGCCTCTGGGTCCAATCTCCAGTACCCCCCTAATTTTTTTTTGAAGAATAAAAAGAGCTTTAATTGAGGTGTGTATTGGTTACCTATTGCTGCATAACAAATTACCCCAAAACTCAGCAGCTTAAGTAATAAATGTTTTTATCTCAGTTTCTGAGGGTCATGAATCTGGGTGGGCTTAGCTGGGTGGTTTTGGCTCAGGGTCTCAAGAGGCTGCAGTCATCTGAAGGCGTGCCTGGGTTCGTAGATCCATTTCTGTGTTTACTCATGTGGCTGCTGGCACAGGGCCTGGTTCCTTGCAAGTGCCAGCTTCCAAGAGCAAGTAACCCAAGAGACAGAGGGACAGAGCAAGCATGCAAGCAACCCAGACGGAGATCTCATGACTTTCATAACCCAATCTTGGAAGTAACATACCATCACCTCTAATGTAGTTTATTGAAGATCAGGCCAACCCTGCTGTAGTGGGTGGGAGGGAGCTCACAGGGTGTAACTATCAGGAGGTAGGGCTCACTGGGGGCTATCCTGGAGCCTGGCCACCACAAAGCAAATGACTACATATGCCACCACTGTCATTTACTTATCAGGTTAAAGACCACACTCAAAACTGGCAAGGCTGAGTTTTAATATTTTAATGATATTTCAGCTATTTTATAAGAAAATTTACATGATCTTGGGTTTGAATTTTGGGGGGAGTTTAGTAATAAAGCTAAAAATCGTTCAATTTCTTTCAGTTTCATTATTTTTACTTCAATGACAATGTACACTTTAATTGAAAAGAAATTTTTACACTGTCAGAAAACATGGTGGTCTTTAATTTCAGAGAACAGGAAAATAATTGGTTGGCTAGACAGATCTGATGATAAAGAGGGTATTATCAGGGCCGACAAAATACACTAGTCATCTATTACTCATTTATTTTTATTGTCACAGGCTGAATGAAACACACCACTACTGAAGGCTTAACGTCACATAATATCCTTGGAATCTGTCATACTTGCTCTGTGAAAGTTTCAGTTGTATTAATACTGAGTTCAAAAAGAGATATGAAGTGTTACGCTAACTCTTTCACCCTTCCCTACAATGTGTACATGGCAATGTGCATGCATACATTCTAGTTTTTGGGGTTTTCGTCTTTTCTTTTTTTGTTGTTGTTGTTGGTAATGGGGACTGAACCCAGGGACATTCTACCTGAGTCACACTCCCAGCCCTTTTTAATTTTTTAAAAAAGGTCTCACTAAGTTACTGTGTGCTGTCCTTGAACTTGTGGTCCTCCTGTCTCAGTCTCCCGAGTACTGGGATTACAGGTGTGCACCACTGCACCTAGCTTCAGGTTTTAAGATAGGAAATCAACTTCTCCTTATCCTCTGGAGGATCATCACCACCATGAAAAGTGGTTCCTAATCTAAAGGTGAAAGCTATGCTATGTGCATATGTGAATATATCCCTATGAATCCCACTATTATGTATAATTAGCATGCACCAAAAAAAATGAAAAAAATCTAAAGGTGAGGAAGTAAGGTCTACTTTATTGGGAATTTATATTGAACTACAAGGTTTTATTCAAGACTCAGGCTAGTTCCAGAAGTGGATTAGGGTGCTTCTTTGCTATTTATGTGAAAGTTATGAAGTGATACTTCTGAAAGTAATCAGCAATGTTAACATTGAAGGCCCTTAAAAAATCTGAATGCTTCTATGCCAATGTCCAGATAGACAAAAGAACACAATTCCAAGATGATTTTTATTAATGCTACCAAAAGCACGTTAAAAGGGACCATTTTCACATGTAAGTTGAATATGTTAATTGTCAGACAAATCATACTCTGTAGTCCCTGATAAACCATAAAAAGCTGCTGCAGCAACTGGAAATAAATATGATAATTATATTATATGAATGCCCTTGTTCTGGAGTTTTTTACATTTTGAAAGAGAACTAGGCCGGGCGTGGTGGCGCACGCTTGTAATCCCAGTACTTTGGGAGGCGGAGACCGGAGGATCCAGGTTCGTGGCCAGCCTCAGCTCGCGCACGCGCACGTGTGCGCTCTCTCTCTCTCTCTCTCTCTCCTTAGTGAGGCCCTCTGCAACTTCGTGAGACCCGGTCTCAAAATAAAGTATAAAAAATAGGGCCGGGGGTGTAGCGTGGAGGTAGAACGCCCCTGCGTTCAATCCCCGGTACCGCAAAAAAAAAAAAAAAAAAGGAAAGAGAACTACATTTTAATGCTTAATGATACTGATAAGAGATTAACCTCATCTGAAATCTGAACTATCAATTTTTTGGAAAATGGTACTTTTTTTTTCAGTGCTGGGGACTGAACCCAGGGTTTTCCACATGCTAGGTAAGCGCTTTGCCACTGAGCTATACCCCCAGCCCTAGAAAATGGTACAAAATTTAACCTGAGAGAAAATTTTCATGACTTAAAAATATTTCAAGCCAGGTGTGGTGGTGCATGCCTATAATCCCAGTACTCAGGAGGCTGAGACAGGAAGATCACAAGTTTGAGACCAGTCATAGCAACTTGAGGCTCTCAGCAACTTAGTGATACCCTATTTCAAAATAAAAAAAAAAAATAGGACTGGGGGTGTGGTTCAGAGGTAAAATGCCCTGGGTTCAATCCCCAGTACCCCAAAAAAAAAAAAAAAAAATTCAGCTGGGTGTGGTGGTGCATGGCTAGAATCCCAGTACTTGGGAAGCTGAAATAGGAGGATTGAAGGTTTGAGGCCAGCCTCAGCAAATTAGTGAGGTTCTCAGTAATCTAGTGAGACCCTGTTTCCAAATAAAATAGGGCTGGGGGTGTAGCTAGGTGGTAGAATGCCCTGGGTTCAATCCCCAGCACCACAAAGAAAAAAAAAAAAACAACCCAACTGACTTTGAAGTAGAAAGAGCTTAAAAGATTCCCTCAAGTCAATTTGCAAGCATAGACATTTATAAAAGCAATTATTTACATAAGGACAGATGATCATGTAGTATTATTTGACGAAAGAGTTCTAAATTTCATTCAAGACTAACTGGTTAAGTTTAACAAATAGTGTTAACAAATTTAAGTTTAACAAAAAGTGTGGCACTTGTATCTAGTAAGGATGCTTGTTGACAGCATAAGAATTTGGGTAAACAGTGTAATGTGGTTGCTTCAGCATTCAAATTCCAGAGTGCTATGAAAAGTTCTAATGAAAGTGGAATAAAACGTGTTGAGTTTTTCTGTTTTGTTTTTTATTGTTATAGCCTAGGAATGTGATTGAAATAAGAGTTACTTTACACATTCTGGACTGAGTCCACATGAATACCTTTTTGAGGTGGGGAAGAAAATTTGTATAGGAATTCAACAGTAATGAACAAGTAAATCAACTGATAAAAGGAGAATGCTTTCAACGTAAATTAAGGATTTTAAAGTATAATTTTTTAAATATTTTACTTTTTAGAGTAGTTTTAGGTTGTCAACAAAATTGAGCAAAAGGTAGAGACTTGGCTGGGCGTGGTGGTGCATGCTTGTAATCCCAGTACTTGGGAGGCGGAGACCAGAGGATCTGGGTTCGCAGCCAGCCTCAGCTACTTAGTGAGGCCCTCCGCAACTTCGTGAGACCCGGTTTCAAAATAAAGTATAAAAAATAGGGCTGGGGGTGTAGCTCAGAGGTAGAATGCCCCTGGGTTCAATCCCCGGTACCGCAAAAAAAAAAAAAAAATAAATAAATAAATAAAAAGGTAGAGACTTCCCATATAACACCTGCCCCCGCACAGGCATAGCCTCCCTCATTATCATCTCCCACCTGAGTGGTACATTTGTTTCAAGAAGAATAACTACCAATTCTAATCTCTTTCTTTCAGGAAGCCATACATCTCTTAAAATATCCCAGCTATTTGGGAGGCTGAGGCAGGGAAATCCCAAGTTCGAGGCCAGCCTGGGTCACTTAGTGAGCCCCTGTCTCAAAATAAAACATTTTAAAAGGGCTGGGGATGTAGCACAGTGGTAGAGTGCCCTGGGTACAATCCTTAGTACAAAAAAAAAAAAAAAGCCAGGTGTGGTGGTGCACGCCTGTAATCCTAGCACTTGTAAGGCTGAGACAGGAGAATCACAGGTTCAAGGCCAGCCTCAGCAATTTAGCGAGACCCTGTTTGAAAATAAAAAATAAAAAATGCTGGGGGTGTAGCTTGGAGGTAGAACATCCCTGGGTACAGTCCCTAGTACCACTACCACACCAAAGAAAAAATAAAGGCAATGCCTACTTTATACCACACACAAACAAATGGCCAAAGAGCACATGAAAAAGTGCTCACTAGTGATCAGGGAGGTTAAAAATCCTAAGATACCACTATACAGTCGTAAGAGTGGCTGAAATTATAGACAAATCATATCAGATCCTGGAAAGGATGAAGAAAAACTAAACACATATGTTGCTAGTGAGAATACAAAGAGGTAAACTACTTTTGAAGTTGATCTGGAAATTTTTCATAAAGGTAGACAAATAACTAGCTGCAACTCCACTTCTAGGTATTAATCCAAAAGAAATGAAGACTTTAATACAATATCCATAGCAGCTTTATTCATAATAACCCCAAACTGGAAATAATGAAATGTTAATCAACAGGAGAATAGAATATAGTACATTCATAAATGGAATACTACACAGCAATAAAAAGGAACAAATTACTGATACATACAAAGACACCAATGAGCCTGAACATTATTATACTAACAACAACAACAACAAAAGCCAGATATAAAAGAATATATTCTGTTTAGATAAAGTTGTGAAATAGACAAAATTAAACTATGGTAAAAAAGAAATCTAAACAGTAATCACTGTTGTCTGGGGATAGGGAGATAACAAACTGGCAAGGGGGCACAAGATAACTTCCTGTTGAGATAAGAATGTTTGTGCTGGGCATGGTGGTGCAAGCCTCTAATCCTAGTACTTGGGAGGCTTAGACAGGAGGATTGCGGGTTCACAGTCAACCTCTGCAACTTAGCGACACTGTTTCCAAATAAAAAATAAAAAAGGGCTGGGGGTGTAGCTCAGAGGCAGAATGGCCCTGGGTTTAATTCCCAGTTTAAAAAAAAAAGCTCCAATTAAAAATATAAACATGTAAATACATATAATGAAAATTAAAGGGAAAATTCAGTTATATGTAGTATATACTTTATATACAGTGTTTCTGAAAGAAATGGGAAATTTAAATCAAAGTAATTTTAATAATAATGACAGCAGAATCAGGGGCACCAAAACTAAGCTGTTTATTACCTACCAACCAGTGTGCTGAGTTTTTACATATCCAATCTAATCCTAACAATATTACTCTTGAAGCAGACATCACTATTATTTCCGTTTCATAGAAAAAACTAAACAGTACTGCATTTGACTTTCCCAAGGTCACAAAGCTAATTAAGTAGGGGAGAAGAAAAGTAAATGGCAGGGAGTACTGAACACTAGATTAAATGAATGAATAATACATAAGCAGATATTCCCCTGAACTTTGTAGGAATGAATTTCAATTCATTAGGTTTTGATTAGTAGCTTAAGAACAAAATGGAGTGGGTGCACCGGCGCACACTTGTAATCACAGTACTTGGGAGGCGGAGGCTGGAGAATTGTAGGTGTGAGGCTAGCACTGGGTAACTTAGCAAGACCCTGTTTCAAAATAAAGATGAAAAAGGGACGGGGGTGTAGCTCAGAGGTAGAGTCCCCTGGGCTCAACCCCCAGCACCAACAAATCAACCAACCAACCAACAAACAAAATAGAGGGTCTGAGAGTATGGTTCAGTGATAGAGCACATGCTCTATGACTGGGGTTTGAGCCCCAAAACAACAAAACATGATTATAGGGGTGCACATGTGTGTGCTGGTGTGTCCACTGGGTCACAATGTAAAGTCTACTTTTTACTATGTATCCCTGTCCAAAAAAGAAGTTTTAAAAACACTAGAATAAAATGAAGAATCCAGCTGGGCATGGTGGCACACACCTGCAATCCCAATACTTGGGAGGCTAAGACAGGAGGATCGCAGGTTTGAAGCCTGCTTCAGCAACTTAGTGAGGCTGTCAGCAAGTTAGATCCTTCCTGTTTCAAAAAAAAAAAAAAAAATACGGTTGGGGGTGTAGTTCAGAGGTAGAATGCCCGCTGGGTTCAATTCCCAGTACCACAAAAAAGAACCCAAGAAGTCTGATTCCTGAATCTATAATTTTAAACAATTTATAGCTATAATAAACATGCAAATTCTAACAGAAGTGGTTAATAACCAGTACTATTGTTTTATTTAAAACAAATAAGCTGGGCATAGTGGTGTATGCCTATAATCCTAGTTCTTGGGAGGCTGAGACAGGAGGATCACAGGTTTGAGGACAGCCTCAGCATTAGTGAGACTCTCAACAACCTAGTGAGATCCTGTTTCAAAATAAAATAAAGAGGCCAGGCGTGGTGGTGCACGCTTGTAATCCCAGTACTTGGGAGGCGGAGACCGGAGGATCCGGGTTCGTGGCCAGCCTCAGCTATTTAAAGTGAGGCCCTCTGCAACTTCGTGAGACCCGGTTTCAAAATAAAGTATAAAAAATAGGGCCAGGGGTGTAGCCTGGAGGTAGAACGCCCTGGGTTCAATCCCTGGTACCACAAATAAATAAATAAATAAATAAATAAATAAAGTGGGGCTCAGGGTGTAGCTCAGAGGTAAAATGCCCTGGGTTCAATCCCCAATACCACAAAAAACAAACAAACAAATAAATAAATAAACTAACAAATATTAGTCTATAAATCAGGAGCGATTTGGTCTAACATCAACATGTAAGAAAAACCCCCAACAACAACAAAATCACATGACTCAAGGTTAGATAACAAAAATATCAGTGGAGAAACCTGGGGACATTTTCTGGATAGGTGGATGGTTCGTGGGTGAACATGCTTAATGTTTTACTGAATATTTAGTGTTTGCTGGGTAGTATGTATACTAAGTATCGGGGTAGTGATATGGGAATATAGATTTGAATATGTAGATGCTGTCCCCTGTCCTCAATGAGGAGCTCAAAATTTACCAGATAGATACAGGCCTCACAGCAACAATGAATAAGCAGCCTGTACATGTTCAAATGTTTTCTAAACAATATCATCAATGTTTAGAGGAACACCAAGTTCCTATTTGATCAGAACTTTCTATAACACAGACTTCACACTCGTAAGGAACAGGAAGGAAAAGGCCAACCCTGGAAGTGGGTGGGTCTGGCAGATAAATGGGACTATCAGCAATTCAATGAATCACAGGAAACACCACGAGGTTGGGGGGGGGCACACAATCCAAAACTGTCTCTGAATTATTACACAGTGAGCCCGAGCCCACAGACTGTAACTGTGGGTGCTACTTTAAGTTAACCCTATAAACTTAAAACTCCTTCATTAGAGATGTGCTTAGGCTCTTTCACTTACTACATATTTACAGATAGTTAGAAACTAACTCCAGGGTTAAAATATTTAAAAAGAGCTCACTGGCTGGGGATGTAGCTCAGTGGAAGAGCACATGCTTATTAGTATGTGTGAGGCCCTGGGTTTAATAGCCAGCACTGAAAAAAGAAAAAAGCGAGTTTGCTAAATAAGATGTGAAAGGCTATTTTCTTCTTCCTCTAGTTAGGGGATTCTGTGGAAGGGGATAGAAGGTGTGTAATTGTGAGATGGGTCTTAACTCTCATTTGTTTGAAGTAAGGTTCTTAAATTACAGACTTCACGGAAACATGGCAAGAAACAAGCTGCTCACATAGAAGGTTTCATACTGAGAAGTAGAGAGCGTTCATATTCACAAGTTTACTAAGTAATAAGATTAAGAAGTTTTGGGGGGAAGAAGGGGTTGGTGGGAGTACAGAGACAGGGTAGAATGAAAACGAGGCCTAAAGCCGGGTGTGGTGGCGCACACTTGTAATCCCAGTACTTGGAAGGCCGAGACAGGAGGATAGTAGGTAGGTTCGCGGCCAGCCTCAGTTACTTAGTGAGGACCTACACAATTTAGTGAGACGGTTTCAAAATAAAAAATAGGGCTGGGAATGTAGCCCGGAGGTAGAATGTCCCTGGGTTCAATCCCCAGTATGGCAAAGAAACAAACAAAACCTAAAAGGGGGACTATAAATGCACTGTGGAGTGTTTAATGATAATTTAAAATGTGAACTGGCAGCAGTCATTGCCTGCAAAAAGCCACCAAATATATGGAGAAATCAAGCACACTAAAATTGAGCACTGCTACTGTTTTGCTTTTTTAAATGATCTTAAATTGGTTTCACTTTTGATTCCAGAATTGGGCAACATTTCATTCTAAATAAAATAGAGTAAGTGCTCCTGACTACTGCTATTATCAATTCCAGGTAATCCCACCTAAGACTGCGTTTATCTTCATACAAAAGTGTACTAAAGTGGATTGGAATACGTGGGATCAGAAGAACAGGACTTACCTTGGCAACATTAGCTCTTCCTTTTTACTCTGATGGGTGGCAACTACCATTAGGAAATTCTAAATGTCACAGGACAAGAATGAGATTAGCAAAATCCCTTTCAAATCTTAATCCTATAAGGAACAGGAAAAATGGCTTTATTTTGAGACTTTAAGACTTTGTTTCAAGCAGGGTGCGGTGGCATACACCTATAATCTCAATATTTGGGAGGCCGAGACAGGAGGAATACAGATTCCCCGCCAGACATGGCAATTTAGTGAGACCCTCAACAACTTAGTGAGACCCTGTTTCAAAATAAAAAATAAAAAGAGCTGGGGGTATAGCTCAGAGGTAGAATGCCCCTGGGTTCAATCCCCAGTACCAGAAAAACAAAAACAAAAAAGACTTGGTTTCAGCACTCTCTTCCTTTAGTGACTACCAGGTCTGGTACAAAGAAGGCAATCATTTGTCCTATGAATGGAAGATACTACCAGTTGAAAATTAAAATAGGAAAGTATTTTTCTTTTTTTGTGGTACTGGGGATCAAACCCAGGGGCATTCTACCTCTGAGCTACATCCCCAGCCCCTATTTTATTCTTTTTATTTTGAAACAGGGTCTGACTAAGTTGCAGAGGGCCTCACTAAGTTGCCAAAGCTGGCTATGAATCTGTGATCCTCCTGTCTCAGCCTCCCAAATACTGGGATTACAAGTGTACGCCACCATGCCCATCTTAAAATTTTTCTTTATATAAGATTGTGGACAAAGGTACATATCCCAGTCATTTGGTATCCTTTACCACAAATATGGAAACAAACATAAAGCAATGATTTCCTGTTTGAAAAACAAATTGTTCCTCAGTATAGGGTAAGTAAATAATGTAACTGAGTAAGAATTATTAACAATAGCAAAAGTTAATGAAATTTTATTACTATAGTGAAGCCTCTCTTGTTCTTTTTATACTTCATTTTTGGTACTAGGGATTGAACCCAGGAGCAATCCATTTGCAAGCTATACCCCAGTTCCTTTTTTATTTTGAAACAGCGTTTCGCTAAATTGCTGAGGCTGGGAAACACGGTCTCACTAAGTTGCAGAGGGCCTCACTAAATTGCTGAGGCTGGCTTTGAACCTGCCATCCTCCTGTCTCAGCTTCCCAACTACTGGGATTACAGGTTTGCACCACCATACATTGCTGTGAAGCCTCTTTTCTAAAAGCATGAATTAATAAATGGTAATTTATTTTGAGCCTTGAATACAAAGGCTTGAATTCATTCTGTCATATGGCAAATACTTTTGAAGTATTTACTAGTTTCTAGATACTTGGAGTGCAGTGGTGGACAAGATTAAGAACCAGCCCCTCATGGAGATTATGGGAGAGGGAGAGGGAGAGGGAGAGGAAGAGGGAGAGGGAGAGAGAGTTGGTGGAGAACTAGCCCTGTAATCTGTGATGCTTATCAGAATGAACACATAAATTATCTTATTATCACTAATCTAGTACAGATAAAAAAGGAAACAAAATCACATTAAGCATTATTCAATTTTATAAAAATTTATTGGGTGTATTTATGTGAGCGGTTGTATACGGGAGAAGGAAAGGAAAATGGTATTCCAAATAAAGGAGCAATTCAAGCAAGGCAATAGAAAATTGAAGTGCTTAATTTGGTCTAGAGGTTAGACGACAGCTGGTAGACTGGCAGGAATTGAGGCCAGGACCAGGCCATTCTCTTAATGCCTTGGAATTATAATGCCTTTAAACTTAAATTTTGTAGGCAGCATGTAGCCACATGAGTTTTTAAAGAGGAAAATGACAATATTAAATTGATACTAATGATAGGCTACAAATCTAATATATAAAACCAGAAACAGAGCATCTGCTAAGAGGCTAGATCCATTAACTAGTGGAGAAGTGATTAGGACCTAAAGTCAAAATGAAGAGGGAGAGGGAAACTATATTTAAGGGGTATTTTGGAGGGAGAGCTGACAGGTTTTGACATCTTATTAGGTATGAGGAATAAAGAAGAGAGAAGACAGACACTTTGAGTACTTATGTTGGGTGACTAGATGGCTGGTGATGCCATTAAACCAAATAGAGAACATGGGCAGACCAAACAGGCTTTTGGGGAAAAGATGCTGAGATTATGATATGGGATATTTTGGTTTGTCAAAAAGGCACTTGGAGCCGGGCATGGTGGCGCACGCTTGTAATCCCAGTACTTGGGAGGCAGAGACCAGAGGACCCGGGTTCGCGGCCAGCCTCAGCTACTTAGTGAGGCCCTCCACAACGTTGTGACACCTGGTTTCAAAATAAAGGATAAAAAATAGGGCTGGGGGTTGGAGGTAAAACGCCCCTGTATCGCAATCCCCGGTACCGCAAAAAAAAAAAAAAAAAAAAAAAAAGAGGCACTTGGATATATTAGGATAGGTATAGGAAAAAATAAAGTCTGAGTGTTAGCCACATGTTGAAACCAATGGAGCTGATGCAATTACCCAGAAAGAATGGGTGGATGGGTTAAGAGGAGACAGGGCTAAGAACACAGTCCTGGAGAATATCTGTTTATGCATTACTCATCCAGCCACCATATTCAGTACGCACTAGGTACCACTGCAATACACTAGGTGCAGACACAAAGCTGCCTAAGAAGCCCAGTTGAAATACGTGTACAGCATGGTGTATGACCCAGCTCAAAGCACTAGATGACGTGCACACATGGCAACACAGTGGACCCCAAAGGCACAGAATGAGCTATATAACACAGTACTGCTTTTACAAATTCATACACACAAAGCAACAAACACTTTATAAGAACACATACAAAGCTGGGCCTGGTGGCACACACCTACAATCCCAGCAACATGGGAGGCTGAGGCAGGAGGATTACAAATTCAAGGTCAGCCTGGGCAACTTAGCAAGACCCTATCTCAAAATAAAAAAATAAAAAGGGCTAGGGATATAGCTCAGAGGCAGAAAGTTCCTGTATTCAATCCCCAGTACCAAAAAACAAAACAAACAAAAAGTAAGATGGTCAAGTGTCAAATGCCTAAGAAAGGCTAGGTAATCTAATGAAAAGAAGACCTTAGAAACCCTGGATGTAGCTCAGTGATAGAGTACTTGCCTAGCATTCACCATGCCCTGGGTCCTAGCACTGTAAAAAAAAAAAAAAAAAGAAAAAGAAAAACAGCTATTCAATTTACTTGTAATTTCAAATGGTGAAATTTCAGGAGACTACTAAAAGCAAAAGGCAAATGAGTTGATGAGAGGCAAGAAACTGGAGACAGTATAAAAGACAATTAAAAAAATGTTTTTTGGTGGCACACCTCCAGCCCTATTTTTTATTTTTATTTTGAAACAGGGTCTCACTAGGTTGATGAGAGTCTCACTACTTGCCGAGGTTGGCTGCGAACCTGCGATCTTCCTGTCTCAGCCTCCCATGTACTGGGAAATACAGGTGTGTGCCACCATGCCCGGCTTCATACTTAAGATTTGAGTGTAATGAGAGTAGAGAGGCGTGGTAGCTCAGAATGAAGGTAAGATTGAGAGAAGTAATTCTTTAAAGAACAGAATGGAGAGACAGATCCAAATGGGTTCTGAGCTGAGGACAAGAGGTATTATAAGGAAAGAAACTGGAACACTAAGCGAAGGCAGGGAGTAACTAATGGAGTAGGCCATAAAGAAACGGGGAAAAGATGGGACCAAGGGTACAGGTAGTAGATTAACTAATCTTGGAACAGGGTGAAATAGGAAAAGAAGAATGTCTTATTAAGTGAATGAAAATCTCTAAAAGTTTCCAATCAGTAAGAACAGAGACTTCTAATTTAATAATAACACAACTGCATATTTATTTCTACCAATGAATTCAGTCTCTTGTTGAACAAACGGTGTATTAGGTATTGGATTAAATTTAGATTTTTTTTTTGTGGTGCTGAGGATTAAATCCAGGGGCTCTCTTCCTCTCTAAAAGAGCTACACCCCTGATCCCCTCTTTAATTTTTTTTTTGTGGTATCAGGGGATTAAACTCAGAGGCATTCTACCTCTGAGCTACATCCATAGACCTTTTTATTTTTTGTTTGGGAACAGGGTCTCACTAGGTTACTGAGAATCTCACTATGTTGCTGAGGGTGTCCTCAAACCTGCTATCCTATAGTCTCAGCCTCCCAAGTACTGGGATTATAGGTGTGTGCCACTATGCCTACCTAAAAACAAATTTTTTTTTTAAACAGGATGTCACTAAGTTGTCCAAGCTGGCCTCAAACTTGTGATTCTCCTGTCTTAGCCTCTCGAGTAATAGGATTACAGGTGTGCATCACCACACCCTGCTGATATAGAGATTTTTTGGAAGTAATACATATCTTAGATTTCACTGGGTAGAGTTGGATTTCTGAAGCAGAAAATAACTTTGATTTTATTGTTAAGCAATGGAATATCATGAACCACACATATGAAACTGAAAATGGGGAAAGTCCTTTGAAGGGTTATAGATTTCCTATGATAACAAAATTTCATGAAATTTTAATCATGCTCATAAATATATTTTCAGTTTGTATGTGGGGGATACTGGGGATGGAACCCAGGGGCATTCTACCTCTGAGTTACACCCCAGCCCTATTGTATTTCTTTTTGTTTTATATTTTTAGGAAGTTTATTTCTAAATTTCTTTTTTACTTTTATTGGTGCATTATAGTCTCACATCATAATGCAGTTCACAGTGATAGTGACATACATGCACACAGTACTTGGCGGGCTTTCCCCCGACTCCCTCTCCATTCCCTCCCCTTCTCCATACAGGGTATTGAGATTGACATTGGTGTTCTCACATACATACATACATAATGTCAATGGAAGTGATTCCTTTATTGATCCTCCCTCCCCCCTTTCCCCTAGACCACCTCCCTGGCTCCACCAGAGTTTCTCCTCATTATCTGGAGTCCCTCTGGTATCCCGATTACTCCCTAGCTTCCGCATATGAGAGAAAACATACGACCCTTCACTTTTTGTGAGTGGCTACTCTCACTTATCATAAAGTTCTCCAGGTCCATCCATTTTCCTGCAAATGACATTATTTGTTCTTGATTGTTGAGTCAGTCCCTTTGGATAGACACCCAGGAGTTGTATAGCTGGGTTTTTTATTTTTTATTTTGAAACAGGGTCTTACTAAGTTGCTGAGAGCCTTGCTAAATTGCTGGGGCTGCTGTACATGTGCAATCCTGTCTCAGCCTCCCAAGTACTGGGATTACAGGGGTACGCCACCATGCCCGGTTTATTTTTGGATTTAGTTTGAGTTCATGACCTGTGAAAGAATCTGCTTTGGAAGAATAACTTCAGTTACCAAATACAAAAGCAGAATTTGAAAATCTGTGAGAAATTTATTCTTTGCTCTTTAGGGAGAAAATCTGGGATATGGAGGAAACAATCTCATGCTTTCCCTTGGCATGTTATGCTGTCTCCACTCTCTTAACTGTATTTAAAAAAATTAATACAGATTTAGGTGAAAGTACAAACTCCCTAAAGTATAAGTGTTTTCCCCAACTCTTTGCCATTCCACTGCTCATACTTTACTTCTTACACATGTAATTTTAAAATTTTCATCATTAGTAAATATATATATATATATATTTGTGGTACCGGGGATTAAACCCAGGGGCATTCTACCTTAGAGCTACACCCCCGGCCCTATTTTTTATATTTTATTTTGAAACCAGGTCTCACGAAGTTGCGGAGGGCCTCACTAAGTAGCTGAGGCTGGCTGTGAACCAGGATCCTCCAGTCTCCGCCTCCCAAGTACTGGGATTACAAGCATGCGCCACCATGCCCGGCATATTAGTAAATATTTTAACTATATAAAACTGAAGTCCTTCCTGAGCACAACCCAATCTATTCTTTTTTTTTTTTTTTTTTTTTTGCGGTACCGGGGATTGAACGCAGGGGCGTTCTACCTCCGCGCTACGCCCCCGGCCCTATTTTTTATACTTTATTTTGAGACTGGGTCTCACGAAGTTGCGGAGGGCCTCACTAAGGGGGGCGGGAGAGAGAGAGAGAGAGAGAGAGAGAGAGAGAGACAGGGAGAGAGAGAGCGCGCGCATGCGTGTGCGCGCTGAGGCTGGCAGCGAACCCGGATCCTCCGGTCTCCGCCTCCCAAAGTACTGGGATTACAAGCATGCGCCACCACGCCCAGCTCCAATCTATTCTTGTAGAAGTTTTTAGTATGATAATTGATCCTCCCAGAGCATTTCAAAGCATATGCATACATTTAGGTGTGTGTATAAAACTCAATTACACAGATAATTTTTCTGCAAACTCCTCTGCAACTTACTTTCACTTATTGTCTTAGAGATCTTCCTAAGCCAGTACATAACATTTATTTCTCCTTAAAAAATTACATATTGGCCGGGCGTGGTGGCGCATGCTTGTAATCCCAGTACTTTGGGAGGCGGAGACCGGAGGATCCGAGTTCGCGGCCCAACCTCATCGCGCATGCGCGGGCGCGGGTGACTTCTCTCTCTCTCTCTCTCTCTCTCTCTCTCTCTCTCTCTCTCCCTGTCTCTCTCTCTCTCTCTCTCCCTAGTGAGGCCCTCCGCAACTTCGTGAAACCCGGTTTCAAAAATAAAGCATAAAAAAATAGGGCCGGGGGCGTAGCGCGG
>PVJS01038974.1:0-19128 GCA_004027185.1 Glis glis
CAGCAGTAAAGCTTACAAGATAAATGGCAAAAATGTACTAACGAACACAAATTTTACCTTTTTTTTTTTTTTGGTGGCTCTGAGCTACACCCCAGCCCTCTTTTATTTTTGTTTTGAAACAGGATCTAGCTAGGTTGATCAGAGTCTCACTACTTGCTGAGGCTGTCCTCAAATCTGTGATCCTCCTGTCTCAGCCTCCCAAATACTGGGATTACAAGCATGTGCCACTATGCCCGGCACCAATTAAATTTTTAACATGAAGCAAAGAAAAGGAAATGTAGTTTAGAGTTGCAGTCTTCAAACACTGTTGATTACATACTTCATAAAAATCCTTTGAAAAAATTTACATTTCAATTGATATCTAAAGTCTCCAAATTTGAGTAGTTGCAAGAAGGAAACCTCTGTATAACTAATGTTTAAAATAAACACTTATCACCTATAAATGTCCAGTGGATTTTAAATAACAGAACCATTTTACACCTACCAACCAAATTACAAGCATGTGAAAGAATTCCTCTTTACCAGAAATAATTTTTTTCCTTTCCTCCTTTCTATTTCCTGGCCCTACAAAACTGCATGTTAGGTTTTAAGCTTGGAAGTCTTTTATTGATCACATTATAATTCATAAATTTCTACAACAAAATATCAGTTTTACTTTCAATTTCCTATGCCCATAAGGCCATATTCACTTTCTTCTCAGGTAGATCATTTACAATAATAAACACAGAATTGACCAAAACAAAAGATGCTAGGGTTTAATAACTGTTAGATAAAAAATCTTATTTTAAGTACATATCAATGTACAGATCTAGAAAGAGCTGTCATTTTAGCCTTAGTTCTCTTCAGCTTATGTACTCCTAAATAGATACTATGGACTACTAGACTAAGGCAGAGTGTGGCATCACTTACTCCTACATCCTTCTAGCCTCAGTATTAAGAAAAATCTGTTCAAACAAATGCAGAAAATGGACTCAAAGACAGCTTAACTCTTAAAACTCTTATAAATATGCCAAGAATCATTACAAGAGATGACCAACAGCAACAGCTAACAACTCCATTTAAGTTTCTCTTCAGTCCTGGTCAAAGTAAAGAATGGGAAAACACCCAAATTGTGCCTTGTTACCCAGTCATTGGTGCCATTCTCTTTCTCAACAGCAATTCTCTAATGCCAGGCAGGTTCTCCGATTCTGGACAAGGTATCAGTAAGTTTAGGGATAAATGGACGTATACCTTTTTCTTATAAAGATATAAAAAGGGTCACCATGAAAGGGGAGATAGAAAAGGAGAACCTGTGGATCACAGATGCACTCTCAGACAAATCAATCTTAGAAAAAGTACATATGGGAATTCGATAGTATAAATTGAGCTCATGAAAACTTTCTGCAATCTGACTTTCTTGAATCAAGATTGATCTTGAATTCCTCCTTTTTTTTTTTTGAAACAGGGTCTCACTAAATTGCCAAGGCTGCCCTCGAATCTGCAATCCTCCTGTCTCAGCCTCCCAAATACTGGGATTACAGGTATTCACCACTGTGCCCAGCTTGCTTATACTTTTTAACCAACTAGCTGGAGTGGAAAATATGTGAAATAAAACCAGTGAGGTTCAAAGCAAGATTTTTAAATTTAATTCTAATTCACAGAGAAAGTCATCAAAGGGTTAATTTTAAGCAAAGCAATTACATATTCCCCTGGGGTTCAATCTCCCTAGTAATACACACACACACACACACACACACACACACACAAAGCAGAGTGGGAGAAGGACAGGTTAATGAACATGGAGTCACAAAAGCCTAAAGAAGTGCTTCAGCAGGCATTGGTCACCTGGGCATGGCGGCACACCTACAATCCCAGTACTTGGGAGGCTGAGACAGGAGAAAAGCAGGTTCAAGACCAGCCTCAGCAATTTAGTGAGGCTCTCAGCAACTTAGTGAGACCCTGTTTGAAAATAAAAAATAAAATGGGATTGGGAGTGTAGCTCAAAGGTAGAATGCCACAAAAAAAAAAAGAGGGAATGGTCAGCTCTGTTTAATGCTTCTGAGAGGTCAAATAAGATAAAGACTAAGAACTTAGCACTGAACCTGGGAAGCTATCTAACAAGGGCTGATTCAGTGGAGGGCTAAGGGGAGGTGAGAAAGTGGTTCAGCTAGGAGAAGTCATTAGAAGAGACTGCTGTGAAGAAAAGCAGTGAGAGGCAGTGACTGGAAAGGAAAATGGAATTTTGTTTTTTCCCTTAATATGGGTAATATTAAGTAATGACAGCAGAAAAGAAAATGCAGGAGAGAAAGGGGATATTTGCAGTAGCAAAGGCTTGTTCAGATGAGAAGACAGGGACTGGAACACAGAAGAAGGGTTGTTCATAGATACAAGCAAGGATGATTTGCTATGTGGCAAGAAGAAAAGCAAATATTACAGAGTAGAAACTTAGTACAGAACTGTGAAAATTGTTTCCTAGAACCAAAAGTTTCTGAAAATCCAAACTAGTTACTAAGATATGAAGTCATTCTTTACAGGGTAAAATGATAGGGTTCAGTAAACAATACAACAGACCATGACTTGCCTTCCTAGAAGCAGGAGGGAAACTCATCTGCATAATTATGGTAAGCTACTATAAAAGCTACAGATCCAGAAATTGTCTATTATATGCCTATATGTTATTAGGAATCTGAAATATAGAGGAAACGTAGTGTGTAAATCAACCATAATCCCTTCTCCTTAAGGGAGACCAAGTTTTTTTATGCACCTGTGAATCCCTTATTTCCAGCACAGGGCTAGTGTTCATGAAGTGTTTACTAACTAAATAAGGATATAAACAAAACATTGCAGAAAGATAGGGAAGGGAGCACCTAATTCTAAAGAGTGTCAGAAAAGGACTTTCAGGTATAACATTTGAGCTTAACGTTTAAAAGCACCAAATATTTATTCAGAATTAGAGTGAAGGGATTCAGGGAGGGCATCCCAAAGATCAGCATGAACAAAGATATAAACGTGGTAAAACAGGCATATTCAGTTCCCTATTCATGGATCGGAGGAAAGGTGTCAGACTATGAAGGTTCCTGCTTAGCCTAGCTAACAATCACTTATTCTACCAGTATTTATTGGAGGCCACTTTGTTTCCAGTATCATTAATACCTAGTACAATACTAAAGAAAAGACAAATATTGTTTCTGCCTTCATGGAGCTCAAGGCTTCATCTATGGATTCTTTTACCAGAACAACACAGGATTCTCATTATCTGCAGATCTTTCACCCCATCCAGCACTGTGTGTCTCAAATTTCAGTTAGACAAATAGTATACTGTATATCTCAAAGGGAATGATTCAACATGAATAACTTCAGAAAGAAAAATAGACAGTTGGTACCTCTTTGCAACTAGAGAAAAAGATAATACTCTTCTTCTTCAGGTGGCTTCTCAAAAAGGAAAACAGCACATTTATTTTTTGCTGCAGCTCACAAACTATGTAGTTCTGTTCCAAAGTGGCAGGGGTGCTTATAGAATAAGGAGAGAAAAAATATGTGTTAAAAATATGTCATGCTGCTAACTTTGAAATTTACATTTTAAAAAAGAAGAATTTTAACAGTGGCACATCTCTCAAATTTCTCTTCCCCCCCACACCCCTTCTCTACTGTCACTTAGAAAACGATTCCACCACATAATTGAAATACATTCAAAATCCCCTAGAGGATGTATGTCCAAAAAAACAGCCATATAATGGTCCCTTCTGAAAGCATCAAGTCAAGGATCAACTGTGAGAAGGGGGAACAAAACACAAACTATGAGAAGTGGCATGAGAGAATTTGCTGGGCAGACAATAATGCTCTGCATGCTTTAGGGGGTTTGAGTTACACAGATAAATGCATTCACCAAAACTCCGCAAAGGTACGCTTAAAATGTGCATATTTCATGGTATGTAAGTTTTACAAGGAAAAAATGTGTATATATATGTGTATATATGTATTGAATATATTTAGTATATATATGTTGAACTTACTGGTGATATGTGTGCTGAAATATTTAGGGGGAAATATATAGATATCTGAGATTTACTTTAAAATACACCAAAATTAAGATAGGTTAACATACAGTTAGAGGGATGGATAAATGACTAGTAAATGGATACAATCACTAGTAACATCTAGGTGCCAGGTATAAAGTATGTACCAAAAAAGTTTTTCAACTTATTGCATGCAGAGCACAGAGAATGTTTATTGCAGTAAAAATACTGTATGGTGCTATCATATTTGGATATGAGCTATTATAAATTTGACTAAACCCAGAGGGTATGCAACACCAAAAATGAACCTTCATGTAAACTTATGGGCTTTAGATGATAAGGATGCATCAAGGTAGATTCAACAATTGTAACAAATGTGCCACTCTAGAGGAAGCTGTTGATAATGGGAGAGACTATGCATGTGTGGGGAAGGGGCTAAATGAGCAATCTTGGTACCTTCCTTTCAATTTAGCTTTCATATAAATGTTCTAAAATAAAATCTTTAAAAATAAATAGGTTGTAACCACAGAGGAATATGGTAACAGAGCGAACTGAAGTTTTATTAAAAAACCAAAATGGAACAAATGAGCCCAAATATATATCACGTTAATGGCTTAATGATATAGGAATCATTTTAAAGGACTTTGTTACGATTTTGCAGGACTAAGGAAAGAGAAAGGCAAAGGAATCTCAAACTTTACAGTATTAATACTGGTATTATCCTGAAACTATTTTAAATATACTGACTGATAAGTAGAAGTCTATAAGAATGAAGGTGTTTGGCACAGAAGAGATACAACCCCAAAATAATGAGGCTAAGTAAAAACCCCATAATCCTACACATGTATCAACATGAATTCATGATATGTCTGCTATCTTAGAAGCCTAAACTAAACACAGTGACCATCCCACTAGCACTTAGACTATGTTATCTAAACAACATATATAGCTAAAAGGATTTAAGAACTGGAAAAATCATGATGGACCTAGAACACCACAAAGCAAGGTATCCAAAGGCTAACAAGATGCATGTAAAGGACCCAGGAAACAACTTGAAGCATCTCCTACTAGCCAAGTTTGAGTCCACAAGTATTAAATATAATTTCTATTGCATTAAGGATGAAAGAATATTTAACTCTATGAGTTACATATCAACTCATCGTTGAGGCACCATTAATCACTAAATCTGAGCTATTTTGATACCAAAAATGCTCACCTTCAAAAAATTCTGGGAAACCAATTAGTCTAAAAGCTAATAAAGGTAATAAAGTAAATACTCTGGTAGTATATGCTTTCCTATAAGAACTGTACCTCAGCTAATCACATAGTTTATATCGAATAGCTATCTGATATGAAAGTATTCCAGCTACAGAAATTATAATTAAAATATCACAATTTTGTAAACACTAAAGGAACTAGGTAATAATTATCATCAGCTGCTAAAATCAATAAAGTTAAAAAGCTATTGGTCCCTGCCATTAAGGGAGTTGCTTGTATAAGATTAACCCTCTGGGGCCAAAAAACAGACGCTGGAGAAAAGATAGCCTTTCAACAAATGGTGCTGGAAAAACTGGTTAATCATATGTAGAAAAATGGAACTAAACCTCAACCTCTCGCCTTGCACAAGAATCAACTCAAGATATCTAGAAATCAGACCAGAGACTTTGCAACTACTAGAAGAGGGCACAGGAACAACTCTCCAACACATACGCACAGGTAGACTTCCTCCATAAGATCACCAAAGCCCAAGAAATAAAAACAAAAATCAACAAATGGGACTGTATCAAATTAAAAAGCTTCATAATCCCAGTAGTTGGGAGGCTAAGACAGGAGGGTCACAGGTTCTCAGCCAGTCTCAGCAACTTAGTGAGATCCTGTTTCAAAATCAAAGAATTAAAAAATAGGGCTGAGGGTGTAGCTCAGAGGTAGAATGCCCCTGGGTTCCATTCCTAGTACCACAAAAATAAGTAAGTAGCTTCTATCAGCAAAGGAAACTTATCAAGAACCTAAAGAGAGCCCATAGAATGGGAGAAAATCTTCACTAGCTACCCCTCTGATAGAGGATTACTATCTAGATATAAAGACCTTAAAAATAAAAAAAAATAAAGAGCTTAAAAAACTCAATATTAAAAAAACAAAGAACCCAATTTAAAAAATGGGCAATGGATATGAATAAACACTTCTCAAAAGAAGAAATACAAGCGGCCAACAAATATATGAAAAAATGTTCAACTTCATTAGCAATCAGGGAGATGCAAATCAAAACTACACTGAGATTCCATCTAACCCCAGTTAGAATGGCAATCATCAAGAATTCTAGCAAGGAAGGAAGGATGCTGGAGAGGATGGGGGGAAATAGGAACTCTTATACACTGTTGGTGGGATTGCAAATTAGTACGGCTGCTATTGAGATCAATATGGAGGTTCCTTAAAATACTGGGAATGGAACCACCTTAAGACCTAGCCATACCAGTTTTGGGGATCTTCCCAAAAGCACTGGAATCAGGTTACTATAAGGACACATGCGTTTCTGTATTTATAGCAGCTCAATTCACAATAGCCCAACTATGGAACCAGCCTAGGTGTCCATCAATAGACGAATGGATTACAAAATTATGGTATATCTACACACAACAGAATTCTACTCAGCCATAAAAATAACACAATTACGTCATTTGCAGGAAAATGAATGAAACTCGAGAATGTTATGCTTAGTGAAATTAGCCAGTGAAAGGCCAGCCGGGCGTGGTGGCATACGCTTGTAATCCCAGTACTTGGGAGGCTGAGACTGGAGGATCCGGGTTCTAGGCCAGCCTCAGCTACTTAGTGAGGCCCTCCACAACTTCGTGAGACCCGGTTTCAAAATAAAGGATAAAAAATAGGGCCGGGGGTGTAGCTCGGAGGTAGAACGCCCCTGGGTTCAATCCCCAGTACCGTAAAAAAAAAAAAAAGAAAGTGAAAAGGCCATGTTTTCACTTATATGTGAAAACTAGATATAAACTGGGAAATAAAGAAGACTTCAGATTAATGCGGGAAGACACTAGTGGAATGGGGGAGGGGGAGCCAAAGGAGGGGAAAGGAATAGGAGAAAGGGGAGATCTGATGATGGTGGTAATTACTCAAATACTTTGTTCATACATGAAGTTACTTTTATCAATGTAAAGACTACTATGAGGAGGCAGGGAGTGGGATGGGAACTAAAGGGAAACACAATGAATGCTGTGAGCATGTATGATTTACCACGCTGAACCTCACTATGACATATAATTACAATGCACCAATACACAAAAAAAGATTAACCCTTTGACTTAGAGTAACACTATAAAAGCTGAATTAAACACATACACATACACACAGGCCTGAACGTATCCAAAGAGCGAACCAAGGCAGCCAGGACTTGATGTACTAAAGAGGAACATGGAAGTGCTGAGGCAAGCCCCACATTAACCTCATTTCCCCCACCCCAAAAGCATTTGATGATTCCAAAACAGGAAAGAGACCAAGTAGCAGCCTTAAACCTAAGCATGTTAGTCCCAGGTCCCAGACAGAAGCTTCTAAAATTTTTCCATAGAATTTACCCTTGAAGAGTATAAGCAACTCCTAAACTGAACACACAGGCAAAAAAGGGAAAAGAAGGAAAAGGTAAAACTACTAAGAAGATACAGAACTGAGCAGAGGTTTTGGCAGTCTCAAGGTGCTACAAAATTCAGAGCCTGCCAAGGTGGAGAGGCTCCAGTAAACACCCCAGTCTTCCTGTTTAGACCCAAAGAAGGGCTATACCCTCTACGTCAGAGTTACACCCCAAGCCCAGAGGCAAACCAGAAATACAAAAGCTCCCAATGTCTAAATGCCAGGCTAGAACACATCAAGGTAACTTGCCCTTATGACAACTGCCTGCTAGAGAGGAGGGGAGGGAACATTCATTGCTTTGCTAAAAACCAAAGGGAAAATCATATAAGAAAAAAAAACTACTTTCAAAGGAAAAAGAACAGATGACTTTAATAGAAAAAATGTATCCTCGAGTACAATACAAAGATATCTCTGAAGAGAAGAAACTGTCAAGATAGCCTACAAAAAAATGAAGATGAAATAAAAGGTTTTCCAAAAAGTCAAAACAGAATTTCACTAACAAACACGTACTACAAAGAAAATTTTTTAAGCAAAGGAATTGTCAAATGAAAGCATGATAATACGAGAAGAATATTTGAGTAAGTTTAAATAAATATTGATGTTTCAAACAGTAATAACAGTGGCTTGTGGGGCTTAAAATATTGTGGAATTAAAATACCTGACAATGAAGATAGAATGGTAAGTAAAGGGACTTAGCAATATGCTACTTACAAAGATGAGTCTAAAAATATAAGGGCATAAACAAGTAGGAAGTAAAAGGATGGGAAAATTTCACCATTAAAATACTAACAAGAGCCAGGAGTGGTGGCACAAGCCATAATCGCAGTACTTGGGAGGCTGAGACAGGAGGATCGCAGGTTCGAGGCCAGCCTCACCAAGTTAGTGAGACCCTGTTTCAAAATTAAAAATAAAAAGGGCTGGGGGATTCTCTTGGAGGCAAAATGTCCATAGGTTCAATCCCCAGTACAAAAAAAAAAAAGATAAATGAAAAGAAAGTTTGGTTGACTAGTAGCAAACTAAACATTAAGGCAAAAAGCACTTAAAGATACAAAGGAACATTTTATAGTAATGTTCCAAATTAGCAGCAAATGTAATACTAGATTTGCATGTACCTGGTAGCAAGATCAGAATGCATGCTTCATATTTGATATTTTTCCTAACTCATTACAAAATTCAAATTATAGTTACTAGAAAACACAGCAAATTACTATGGCCAAGAGGCAACTATATTCTCTTAAAAATCATTACAAACATCCTTTATTCACATATAACAATCAAAGAAAACACTGGTATACTTTTTCTAAGTATATTGACATAAAACTTCAGAAAAATCTAAACTTTTTATAATCTCACCTTCATGTAAATCCTTCACAATTTGAGTCACCCTACATACTGCCTTAAAATATTCTTGATGATAATCTGTCATGGGGTATTAACCAAACTGATATTATTAAAGGAGAAAAGCAGTATCATTAGACAAAATTCCCAACAACATTTCGTTTTTTTTAGTGCTTCCAATGAATTTGGAATTTCACAGTCCTGTGGTCATTTTATAACCTATGGTTGTATAATTCATGTTGCTACATATCTGCCTTCTAAAATTTTTTCTGAAAGCTACATTTTTTCAAGTGATAGAATTATGTTTCAAAATCATTTGTAATATACAATCAAAGTCTTTGCATTGAAGTTTTTCTAAAGCCTTATTATGGTCTATAGATAACTAACTGTTATCTACAAAAATTGGAGATAGGGATAATAAGTAATTCTAACTCCATTATACCAGCCTCCTCAGTCAGTCTTCACATCGGCAAGTTAATAGTAACAAAAATTTTAATAGTGATCTCAACACAACCTGAAGAGAATGTCGTCTTCTGAGCAGTAAGCCAAAAAAGAGACTATGCCAAGTATCTCCTCCTAGCCCATTCCCACATTCTTGGTAGCCAAAGCTACCAGGACTCAGATTCTTAAGTTTTTCCATTAGGATCACCTGGAAGCGCAGAGTCCAGCCTCAGTTCTTTTATAATCTTATACTTCTGTTCAATATGGTCCATATTGGGCCTGAATCTATGTATTTTCTGTATTTTAAGGACTTTCGAACAAGATAACCCAATTCATTTTTCAAATCTATTTCTTCCTAGATTAATGCTGGATAGCAAGAAAAGAAAGCTTTCAAATATAAATAATGATAGAGTTGAATCCACATTAATATCTTCAGAGTCCGACATACATTCACTGGAAAACATTTCTTCAAGAAGTCAATTATGTCCATAAACTACAATGATTCATACACAACGTACATATACTTCTAGCTGTCATACTGACATACAATTTAAGATATTTCCCCCAACTATTTGCATTTCACACACACGCATGCTCTTTACTATCACATAAGCACATATACTTTATAGTTTTTAGGAAGATCAAGACAAAATAAGAATTGCTGGAACAATTTTAAACAAGAAGTTATTTTGCTAAATATTAGTGCTTTGATAAAATATGTTCCACAGTATATTAATCCTGCATAATACTGCTTAAGAGAATAATTCTGTACTCAAATAATTGGGGGGATATAATATACTACATCCACCTCCCACAGCTTTGTAGAATAATTAAACTCTGTGTGTGTGTGTGTGTGTGTGTGTGTGTGTGAGCGCATGCGCACGTGTGTGTGTGTGTATGGTACTGGGGATTGAACCCAGAGGCATTCTAACTCTGAGCTACATCCCCAGCCCCTTTTTTATTTTTTGATTTTGAAATAGGGTCTCGGGATGTTGCCAAGAGTCTCATTATGTTGCTGAAGCTGTCCTCGAACCTGTGATCCTCCTGTCTCAGCCTCTCAAGTACTGGGATTACAGATGTGCACCACCATGCCAGGCTCCATGAAAACTTTAAGATTTTGAGAAGTCCTGAGGTAAAGAAAACTGTTTCACTTTGAGTCAACATTTGCTGTTTATCTATCTAGGCACTCACTCCCTCTCCCCTCATTTATGAAGGTAAAGAGGGGGAGAATTGGTGAATGATAAAATAGTTTTCCATATGATGTTAACAAGTATTTGTTCCCTAGACCATATTTTGGTTATTGCTGCATTAGTCTCACATTTAAAGGTATATCCAGAATTTGAGTAACTTCAACTGATATATTTAGTATGCTCTATACATCTGAGTATTTTATTCCCTAGAAAATATAAATTTTAAATCAAATCCCTAAAGTAAAAAAGAACAATAATTGTTTTGATCCAGTCAAGGAGACCATACCTGTATTTTGCTTTTTCATGAACCCAGACATACTCAGGGTTTTTCAAACTCAAGCGTGCAAGGTCCTTTACAGATTTTGTTTGTGTAGCTGAGAAAAGTAAAGTCTGACGTTTCTTGGGAAGATTTTCAATAATGGCATTCATGGTATCAGCAAAGCCCATATCCAATATTCTATCTGCTTCATCAAGAACTAAAAAGAAAAATTCAGGCTTAACTATAATATTTAAAAATATTTATTAAATGTAATATAGTATCTTAAATGTGATGTAGTATCCTGAACTAGATCCTAAAACAGAAAAAGGACATAAGTGGAAAAAAACATGAAATCTGAATAAAATCTAGAATTTAATTTATATAGCATACCAACAACAATCTCATTTTTGATAGAAGTATCAGAGTTATAAGAGATTAACATTAGGGAAAACCAAGTAAAGGACCTAAAGAAATTATCACTGCAACTTTTACTTAAGTCTAGAAGTATTCAAAAATAAAAAGTTGATTAAAGTATACATTAGGTAATATGACATTGTAAAAAAGACAATGTTCACTAAAAAAATGACATTTAGAAAGCTGGGCTGTAGCTCAGTGGTAGAAATGATTGAAATGCCTACCATGAGCAAGGCCCTGGATTTGATCCCCAGCACCACAAAACAAAACAAAAAAATAAAAATAAAAATAATTTTTTTAAATGACAATTGATCTCTCAAGTTTCTAGAAGTGGTTATTAAAGAAACTAAAAAACTTATGGCAGTGCCTAATGCTAAAACATCTAATTTCATATATAAAAGTACATAGATTTTTTTTTTCAAATAAAAAGAAAAAGAGCCTAACTTGTATTCTCTGGTCTAGAACCTAAATCCCAGAAAAATTACAAATTATTTCTCAGGCTTTAACTGTAACATTTATCCAGTATAGCATCCCTGTCATTAAAATTTATGAGAGCTCTCTCCTAAGTGAGCTTTTGCTCATTAGAAATTCATTAGACTCACCTAACATTTGGAGATTGGTGGCGTGAAAACATATTGTTTCATCCATGTGTTGAAGAAGCCGACCTGGTGTGCAAACGAGTATATTTATGTTGTTGATCCTCTCAGCTTCGTGTTTCAGATCCTGAAAACAGTTGTTTCTATTAATTACACATACATGTCTCAAAGCAGCCTGTCTACCAAAACTACAAAAGCCATCTGTATGTGGCATTTCATCACAGCCGTTTAGATACTCTTAGAAATAAACCTAACTTCTTCCTTCCATTTCTGTAGCATGTCCACATTTCTGGGCTAAATAAAAATCTTTAGTGAAGACCTAGAGAGCTTAGAGTTCGTCTAGATTCTTAACCATACCCAGGATTCTAGGGCCAAGAAAAACTATCAAATGACTTTATTTCCTATTAAGTCTACTAGAACTGACTTAAAAACAGGAATTACTCCCATTCTTTATGTCAAAATCTAGGGGCATTCAACAGGCTCTCTCGACCACTGCCCATACTTTTTGGACTGAAAAAGGAAAAAAAAAAAAGAGAGCACTACATTTTAGAGGTTCTCTCCTTAACAGCCACAGAACATTGTTAGTGGTACGCAACAGATAGATGAGGGTTTGTGATGCTATTCTCTCTTCTTTATGTATGTTTACATAGAAATTCATAAGTATTTATCCTCACAGCCTAGAGGAAACTCTACCAGATACAAGCATTGCACATGAACTACAAGATAGAACAAAAGTTAAACAGGATTTACCATGACCTAAAATAAACATTGCTCAAAATGATCTACCTTCCTCTTCTTTGGCTGCTAATGCAGCAACATTCTAAATTATGCAACCGCTTACCTAAAGGTACTAGGGTCCACACACTAAAATGTTATCTTTCCAAATGTGTAACAACAGATTTACTCTAATTGGCCTATAAATCTGCCTGAGCCTTATCAATTCAAAGACCCTGACAAAAAATGGACTTTCTGGACCTGTAAAACTGACAATTAGACTCTAGAGGACAGTGATCACACCACAGTGCTACCACACCATGACGCCCTGTCTAGGAAGCTAGTCTATTCAGATGAAGTTTTCACCCCCTCACTGTCAACTGCCACAGTGCTCCAATACAAGTTACTGAAGGAAAGAAAGAAGGACAGGGACAAAAGGACAAACCTTTCCACCAATGATGAGACCAGCTGAGAAGTCGTGATTCTTTCCTACTTTTCGGAGAACCTCAAAGGTCTGATAGGCCAGTTCTCTTGTAGGTGATATTATCAGAACCCCCAGCCCATCAGTCGAGGTCCACTGCAGACGGTATAAGACTTCCAACACCTTGAAAACAACAGTAAATTCAAGTTCAATAAGTCCTTAGAAAAGCCAGCTTTTTGACCTGAGTCTCAACTTTGTCCCTCCAAATCAAAGGCTCAATCTAGGCATAAGGCATACCACTCACAGGTTTTACCCAACCTGAAAAAGACTGTTCGTTTTTCTTCTACCAGAAGTATGCACCCCAATTCAGACAAATGGAAACAGAAGCCCCGAGGCAGCTCATTTGATGCCAGAGCCATACTATCAGGAGACTGGTTATCAGGGGAAGGTATGTGTAAACCACAAATCATTGAAACAGATTTAAGAAAAGTATCATTTTCTGGACAGAAACTGTATTATAGTAAATCTATGTAGTTGCTGAGGTTATACAGTGGCTGAATTCTAATTGTAGAAAGACGTTGCTTAAAAATACATTAGGATTTAAGAGAAAAATGGTTTTGTAGTACTTGGAAAAAAATTGTGATTTCTCAGGGCCAACTGCTTTTGCAGGAATCAAATCAGGAGGGTAATATGTAAGTTAATCAAGTAACTGAGATGTAAGTAAATTACATCTCAAGTAACTGAGACGTAGTAAATTCCTAAGCAGCTCTACTGTTCTGCTATGAATGTTCAAGAAAATTCTCAATGAATGACCAAATCTCTTTGAAGTGAATATATTTCAGCTTTATCCTAAAGAAGTGGCAAGAATAAATGCTACTGGCAGGCTTGAAAGGGAAAGAGCAGAAACAGCTTTCCCCAACAATCCTACTACAGAGCAGAACCATTCTGAACTGCCACACTAGAATACCCTGCTATCCTTCAGGAATTAGTAACTTATCAGAGCACAATAACTCACTCAGTAAGTTAGTGAGTGCTGCCATGTGCAAGACACTGTACTAGGGGAACATGATGGGGAACAAGAGATGTGGCTCCTGTCTCATGAAGCTTGCATTCTAGCCAGGGAAACCCAACATGAATATAATTCTTTACATAATTATTTCCACCTAGGCACAGAATCTTTTAAAATTGTACAATAGAGGATCTGACCCAATAAAAATGTACTTACTGGAACAAGGAAAGCCAAAGTCTTCCCGGATCCAGTTTTGGCAGCTCCAAGTACATCTTTACCTTGCAAAGCCAACCCGATGGTCTGCTTCTGTATCTCGGTTACCAAGCGGTACTGGGCTTCTTGCAAACCTGGCAGTGTGGAGAATGATACTTCAGAGAATTCCTACAGGATGGTGTTACAGGCTCAACTGTGTGACCCCCAACCTCAAAAGTTCCTATTGTAACATCATGCTAAATGAGATCAGCCAGACTCAGAAAATCAAAGGCCACATGTTTTCTCTCATATGTGGAAATCAGAGTGAAAATAGGAAAGAAAAAGGACTTCACGAAGACCAGTAGAATAGTGGAAGGCATTTGGGGTGGGAGAAGGGAAGGGGAAAAGGAGGCTTTGAGGAAGGAAACTGACCAAATGTTATGTACATATATGAATGTATCACTACCAATCTCACTAGCATGTATGGGGGAGGACAGAAGGAAGACAGAAGAAGGGAGGTGGGGTGTGGAAGAGAACACACCAAGAGATGTTGGGTGCATACATGAATGTACCACTTTGAATTTCACTAAAATACATAATTACAATGTCCCAATAAAAATCTTTTTAAAAAAATTAACTTGTAAGCTGGGCATGGTGGCACACGCTTGTAATCCCAGTACTTGGCAGGCTGAAACTGGAGGATCCGGGTTCGCAGCCAGCCTCAGCTACTTAGTGAGGCCCTCTGCAACTTAGTGAGACCCTATTTCAAAATAAAGAATAAAAAATATGGCTGGGGGTGTAGCTCGGAGGTAGAATGCCCCTGGGTTCAATCCCCAGTACCACAAAAAAAAAAAAAATTTAACTTATAGAAGACCTAAGCCCCAGTACCTCAGAATGTATCTATATTTGGCCTTGAAAGAGGTGATTAGCTAAAATGAGTCACTAAGGGCAGATTCTAATCCAACAAGACTAGTGTCTTCCTAAGAAAAAATCTGAACAAAGACAACAAAGGTGAGTGTGCACACAGGGACAACCATGTGAACAGACAGCAAGTTACCATATGATCCAGTGATCCCACCCCTGAGGATATATCCCGAGTGTATGAAATCAGTATGTGGAAGTATCTACACTACCATGTTCATTACAGCACTATCCACAATGGCCAAGACATGGAATAAACCTGTGTCCATCATTGGATGAATAGATAAAGGAAAATGTGCTAGACATACAAAATGGATTATCATTCAGCCTGAAGAAGAAATCCTGTCATTGGTGACAATAGGGATGAACCCAGAGAGTATTATATTAAGTAAAATAAGTCAGGCACAGAAAAATAAAGACCACATGATCTCACTGTGGACTCTAAAAAGGCCAAACTCATAAAGCAGAGGGTACAATGGTAGTTCCCAGAGGCTGGGATTGGGGAAGATTTTGGTCAAAGGACACAAAATTTCCAGTTAGATGGAATAAGCTCAAGATATCTAGCGTACATCACAATGACTATAGCTAATTACAATATAGTGTATACTTGAAAACTGCTGACAGATTTTAAGTTTCATTATCACAGAATAAATATGTGAGGTAATACATGTTAATTAGCTTGCTGTAGTCATTCCACAATGTATGCCTATTTCAAAACAATCATTTTGAACAATGTAAATATATACAACTTTTATTTTTCAAAAAAAAAAAAAGAGGCAGCAAGAGGGAGGCCATCTGAGAGAATCCTGGAAGAGTCTTCCCTTATGGCCCTGTGAGGAAACCAAGCCTGCCAACACCTTGGCCTTGGACTTCTAGCCTCCAATCTATGAGAAAATTAATGTCTGTTGCTTACGGTGCCCGTTGTTGTATTTCACTATGGCAGCTCTAGCAAACTAATATAAAGGGTGACACATCATTTTTTTGCAGTACCGGGGATTGAACCCAGGAGCGCTCTACCTCCGCGCTACACCCCCGGCCCTATTTTTTATTCTTTATTTTGAAACCGGGTCTCACGAAGTTGCAGAGGGCCTCACTAAGTAGAGAGAGAGAGAGACAGGGAGAGAGAGAGAGAGAGAGCTGAGGCTGGCCTCGAACCAGGATCCTCCGGTCTCTGCCTCCCAAAGTACTGGGATTACAAGCGTGCGCCACCACGCCCGGCCAGGTGACACATCTTTATTTGTTCTTTTACTTATTTCAACAAAAACAATTAGGTTTTGTTTTAATTATTCAGCAGCTCCTAGCATCTTTTTAATGAATGTCCTTTGGCCAGTTAAGAAAGAATGAGTTTAAGAAAGAATTATTAAAACTCAGTATTCTTATAGGTTTTCACAATATCAAAATTGTTTGCAAAAATAAGATTTTTCAGGTTAATTTCTCTAAACCATCTTCCCTTTAAACAAAGCATCATTATATCCAATAACATGTCCCAAGATGACCATATACCCACCTTTCAATGTTTTTTTAGACAAGGGAAAATCTGAAAATCTTGTAATTTCATTTACATTTATCTGGAAAAAAAGATTAAAAAGACAATGTCAGATAAAACAATCTACTCAAAAATTCATTTGTTTCACAATAAAATCATTTTTCTCTACATTGTGCTGCCTAGCTCATCTTCAGTACTACAGGATTGAATTCAACCATCACTTCTAAATAAAAGCCATCATCCCTTCTGAAATATTTTGAGGAAACTGTCATAAGTCAAAAATATAAATCTGTAACCATCTCAACTGGTCAAAGAAATTTCATTCAAAATATATATGGCACACACTACACATACCTTAAACATTTCACCTCCAAAATATTAACACAATCACCACCACATCAATTGTGGGAAGAAATTTTACTTTCAGTCATCCTTCAAAGACTACCAATTTAATAAATAAGAGGCAAATTACTACAAATTACTACATAGACTATGATGAGAATAGTACTATTTACACATATTAAAGAAAAGGCTGAAATTAGTTGAAGAAATATAGCTCAACAGCAAGAAAACCTCTCAAAGTTTTAGCCATAAATCAGTCAGTGGGGTATGAAATCCAACCTGATTACTACTCATTTGGGGGTGCACCAATGGAGGGCCATTTTGTTTTGGTGCTGGAGACTGAACCTAGGGGCATTTTATCTTAGCTCTAAGCCCCTCAGCTCCCCCCTTTTTTTTAAACAGGGTCTCACTAAGTTGCTGAGGCTGGCCTCCAACTTGCAATCCTCCTGTCTCAGCTGCCCAAGTCCTGGAATTACAGGCATGCGCTACTATGCCCAGCTGGAGGGCCATTGTTAAATAATCAAAAATGTCTGGACCATGCTTTGAAGCCACAAAAACATTTTGCCCTTTAACTTTACATTACTGAAATGTTCATTACTGCTTATCTTCATTAGCATAAACCAATTTCCTGAATTTCATTTTACATACTCAGGGAGTTATTTTATTACAGATGCTGAATGCAGGCACTACTGCTCAGATTTGAGAATATGCTGCCAAATTATTCATGACTCACAAAAGGAGAAAGCTGCATTTGTGAGGTTCATTTATTTAAATTACACTCTAGGCACTAAAGGGATGCCAGCTGTATTTCATCTTACAGTCTACACATCTTTCCCACAATTCTTAATGTAACACATGCAGGATTACTCTGTCCTCAAATATGGAAAACAAAATATTAAGACATTGTCTTAATCCCTACAAATCATTCCAGATTATCATTGGAGAAGAGGTAGACTCAGCATTCAGAAATGGTTTCTTCAAATAACATGCTGTCCCAGCCAGGAACCTCAACTGGAAGATAACTTTCCAAACAGGACATTATGATACCTGTCCCTCCCTTGCACTGTGATACCGGCTCAGGAGCTGTTTTCACAGGGAATGGAATGCCTGCAGGAGGGGCCTGGCAACGTGCTCTGCAAAGCAACGTGGGCTACTCAAAGTAGGGCCAATCTTTCTAAGGTCTGTTAACCTCCGAGAAGGAACATCAGGAAGAATTTAACTGTTCCAGGACACCATGGTCAGCCATGCGATACAGAGCTACGTGCCATGCTCTTTAAAGAGGTCAACAGAGAAAGAAAAGGAAATTTTAATTCTGCTGATGCCCCAGAACAGGGGTTGGCCTATGTCCTGCAGAAACTATGGCCTGCAGGTCAAATCCAATTAGATGCCTGGCTTCGTGAATAAAGTTTTACTGCAGCACAGCTACAGCCAGTCACTTACACACTGTCTATGTAAGTTGTGATAGACGGTAAGACCCATCAAGCCTAATATTGACTACCTGACCCTTCACAGAAAAGGATGCCAGCCCCTTTCTAGAAGATTCTTGTTTTATTCCAAGGAATACTTGAAGAGACAGCAGAAGATGACTGTGGTTCTAGGAAAATATCACCCTTTCCCCTTCCCTTTATCCCTTTCTTAGAAACAAACAACAAAAGTCACTCCTATCTATACAATCCTCACTCTTCCTCTAAATCTATACCATTCTTCTGAATTCAGAGATGATGGATTAGAATGTGTCTTTATTAAAGACTTCCACACTGGTGGAAAAGTTGGAGAGAGCAGAAGGGAGAAGAGGATGGGTGCCACTTAACCAACTTATGCATCTAAATAGGCATAACACCCATTTCTTACAAAAGTGAATACTTCCTGGAGTAAAAAGGATAAATGCCCCACCTACAGCAATCAAGAGAAGATAAGCAATCTACCTTCAATCACACCAGACCAAATTTTGATTTTTAAAAACAGGATTAGAACAGTTTCTATATTGCACAGCTGATTATGATAAAAGCCTAAATGAGCCGGGCATGGTGGCACACAATTGTAATCCTAGTACTGGAGAGGCTGATACAGGACGACTGTAGGTTTGAGGGCAGCCTCAGCAATTTAGTGAGGATCTTAGCAACCTAGTGAGACCCTGTTTCCAAAAAAGAAATAAAATCAGTCTGGGGTGTAGCTCGGAG
>PVJS01038975.1:0-19128 GCA_004027185.1 Glis glis
GTACTGCCAAAAAAAAAAAAAAAAAGCTAAGTATATGCTCATAAATGAACAGTTCCCTCACCTGCTCAGGGAGTGACCCATATGTGTTCAGTGTGTGCAGGTGTGCAGGTATGCGGGCTTATTATAGAAACGTACTTTATTTTTTTTTTAACAAGATTTGAATCATACAGAGTCTCCCTGTGTATTTTTTCACCTAGAAGGTCCCAGATATTCCCCCATGATTTGAGAGACCACGTCGTGGCTTTGATGCAGCTGGAATTTGGTGGTGATCAAAGGTGTTCTGAAAGTATTTTTTAATTCTTGGTAGTGTGAGTGTAGTGTACAATATTTTTTAATGGAATCACAAATTTAAAGCCGGGCATGGTGGCGCACACCTGTAATCCCAGTACTTGGAAGGCTGAGATAGGAGGATCACGGATTTGAAACCAGCTTCAGCAACTTAGCGAGGCCCTCAGCAACTCAGTGAGACCCTGTTTCAAAATAAAAAATAAAATAGGACTGGGGAGTGTAGCTCAAAGGTAGAACTCCCCTGGGTTCAATCTTCAGTACCACAAAAAATAAGGAGGAGGAGGAGAAGTTAAGAGGAAATAAGTTTCTGTTGTCACCAAAAACCTTAGGAAGTAATTTTTCCTGTAAATCAGTTGGGTTGTATTGGTTTGAGGAGTGTTTTTTTTTTCTTTCCTTTTCTTTCTGGAAAGAGGGAGGAGAAGATAGAAAATTCCAGACAAATGACTTGCAGTTACAAATACTCTAAAAATATGTAACTGTCTCTCAGCAAATATGAACAAAACTTAACTACCTGCCACATGATTTATAGGAAAATTATCTCTCATACACAAACAAAAGAGCTGCTTTTAAATCAGCTTTCGTATTTGCACTATTGGTTCTTTGGAGTTTGGTAAAACGTTTATGAACTTGAAGTCATTCTCATACTGACTCAATTCTCATAGTTGGTTGTCTCCTGTTTCAAATAGCACACAATTTACTTTAGTATCTGTTTTTGTCACTTTAAAAACTCAAACCAAGTGTTTCTGGGAGCCTGGGGTACATAATGGCTTGGTGTGGTAGAGGGCTCACTGGCCTGGATGTCAGGAGAGCTGACTTCTGGTAGTGGTTGCCCAGGTAATAGAGCGAGACAGACAAACAGATCCTTTATACTTCACTAAGATGCTTAAAGTCTACACTGTCCTCTTCTCTATTCGTGTCAATTAAATGTCAACTATATGCAAAGTGTGGCGCTGCAATAACAACAACAAAAAAGATAATACACACCTTGGAAAACCTGCCCTCCAGTTGGGAAGCCAGGACACGCACTCCAGAAATGTGAACTATCACCTATGGCCATACTTAGGTACCAGACAACGTGCAAGTAGAAAGTGCTTGGAGTTCAGAGGCCATCAAGGTCTCTGAGGTCTGGGGAGGAGAGGAGGAGAGGACCTTAGCTGTATGGGAGGAACGCAGAGCACGTTTTAACCCAGCTTTATTTAATGCAGCCTGTCGGCTCGGGTTTTCTGGGTCAAGTCTTGGGATGGTGTGTAATTATATGTGGGTGGGGTTGCAGTGAGGGAGAATTTGATTCTTAGTCCACTCTAGCATTTTCGTTTCTAAGTGAGTACCTACCTTTAGGTATATTTATGGTGGTTGTTTGATACATTCCCAGGGAACTATCAAAATGAACCTAGAAATGATTATACTACGGCTCCAAACGTTTAAGTTTTCTTTCTTTTTTTTTTTTTTTGCGGTACCAGGGATTGAACCCAGGGGAATTCTACCTCTGAGCTACACCCCCGGCCCTATTTTTATACTTTATTTTGAAACCGGGTCTCACGAAGTTGCAGAGGCCTCACTAAGTAGCTGAGGCAGGCCGCAAACCTGGATCCTCCGGTCTCAGCTTCCCAAGTCCTGGGATTATAAGCGTGCGCCACCATGCCCGACTACGTTTAAGTTTTCTATCTCCAGTTTGAGTTGACTGTTTATGTTGGTGACCACTTTCCTCAGCCTTCAGGCAGGATTCTGAGAGGACAGCCTGAAAACAAGAAGGGACCGGCCTTTCTCCTCTGTCAAAGCCACATACTTGCCCCTGAAAAATAACATACACCAAATGCCAGGTGGTCCTTCATGAAGAATCTCTCCTGTCTGTTCCTCAGACAAATGTTGGGGCTGCAAGAGGTGATTTCATGCTGAAGCCCTTTTTCTTTATGAAAAGTTTAGAAGTATTATTTCAGATCCCTTTGAATTCTCAGCTATACCTTAGGAAAATACGTAAATGATTGAATTGTTTCCAAAATGAATTGGAAGTTTCAGTTCTACCTATTCTTGACAATTAAAGTAGTCATGCTTTAAAAATCAAATTGGAAGTCAGCTGTGGTGGTGCACACTTGTAATCCCAGTACTTGGGAAGCTGAGACAGGAGGCTCGCAGGTTCGTGGTCAGCCTCAGCTACTTGGGCCCTCGGTAACTTAGTAAGACACTGTTTCAAAATAAAGAATAAAAAATAGGGCCGGGCGTGGTGGCGCACACTTGTAACCCCAGTACTTTGGGAGGCGGAGACCGGAGGATCCGGGTTCGCAGCCAGCCTCAGCTCTCTCTCTCTCTCTCTCTCTCTCCCTCCCTCCCTGTCTCTCTCTCCTTCCCTCCCTCCCTCCCTGTCTCTCTCTCCTTCCCTCCCTCCCTCCCTCCCTCCCTGTCTCTCTCTCTCTACTTAGTGAGGCCCTCCGCAACTTCGTGAGACCTGGTTTCAAAATAAAGTATAAAAAATAGGGCCAGGGGTGTAGCATGGAGGTAGAATGCCCCTGCGTTCGATCCCCGGTACCACAAAAAAAAAAAAAAAATCAAATTGGACCTGGGCATGGTGGCATGTAATCCCAGTACTTGGAAGGCTGAAACAGGAGGATCAGAGGTTTGGGGACAGCCTCAGCAGCATAGCTGAGACTCTCAGCAACCCAGCAAATGAAACCCTGTTTAAAAAAAAAAAAAGGCCTGGGAGTGTAGCTCAGGGTAGAATGCCCCTGGGTTCAATGGCCATATTATTTAGAATGGTGTTTTCAGAAAGTACTTGACATTATAAATAAAAATATGGATTAGCATGTGAAAACAGTTGATGACTGTGAATTGAGAAACTTAAAATTCATTTTAAAAAGTCAGTTGTCTCACAAGTTTACAAACACATTGCTGTATTCTATCAGCTAATACCCATTCTAGATGAATAAATGTCCCAGACAAGACTGAAGAATGGGGATCTCTAAAACTCTCCCAGCTCCAGTTTTCAATGAAGCATTTTTCTTGTTATGAGAGTTTGCTTCTAAAACATTCTTAAAGTTCAGGACATTAAAGTAAATTTTTCATTTTAAACTATTTTTCATTATAGGCAGCCTTAGCTATAATCATTGTATGCATGTTAAATGCTAAGTGCACTTTAGACATAGAATTAATGCATCAAATGCAGAGTGCTTCTCATTTTTCCAGAACACTGTTGCTGTCGCTTCTGTCTTAGGCATCACTAATCGAACCAAGTCATAAAATGAGGCTTATACTTTGTGGATGTTTATGACCATAAGTTTGAGTTAATGGCTGGAGACTTCACAGTTGCCCACTCCGCTATCCACTAACCCCGAGTTGTGCCTGGGGCAACCATTGCCACCTGGTGGGGATCTTGAGCGTGTAGGCAAGAGGACCGGAATTCTGTTGTTTTATTGCTATTGTTTGGTTAGTGTTTACTGTTCTCCATGGACTTCTACCATCAGTGGTCCAGGGCTCTAATTAAACCACCAGTAATTCCTGAGAATTCACATGGGTCCAAGTTGATGAGTTGAGGCCAGAGGGGAGTCTACACTATTTTCAGCAGGCAAGTTTTATGTGGGTTAGTAATTCAGTGACTCTTAATCCTGGCTACATAACAGAATCACCTGGAAAGAGGTTAAAGAACATTTATGCCTGGGCCCACTTGCAGATAGTTCACTGTATCTGAGCTTTTGAAGAGCCCCAGCCCCAATTCAGGTGATTCTAAGAAGCAGCCAGATTGAGACCATCGCTCTTTGCCTGTTGGCCACTTGATTTTCCGGCTTTCCTGGCTGCGCTGGGATCCTCCCACATGTTTTCTATGCTTGCAGATGGCTCCTTATTGAGCTCATAAGATTGTGTCCTAGCCATTCAAGCCAGCCAGAACTTGAACGCCATCTGAAAAAGATTTTCTGGCAATACAGGTGGCAGATTCCCCGTGACTTAACAAATGAGAGCTAGTTTGATGTTTAATGATATTCCTGCCTTGCCTCTTAGCCTTGACACAATCTCTGTGACTCCCGGTTGAATGCCTGGGCACTATCATGTCAAGTGCTATCCTGAGCACCGGAGGGGACACCAAATAAAAATGCAGAGCAAAGGGCTCAAGGAGCTTACATCCTCCTGGAGGGGACACATGTGAACCTGAGAAGACAGGGCAGGGCATTAACCTGGACATTAAGACCTTTCCAGACCTTGGGGCCAAGTCTGGAAAAGAGTGTGGGTAGCCCTTACCTGGTGAAGGATGCTGCAGTCCAGGCCTGGTGAACAGTGTGCCCAGAACCAAGACAGAGTCAGGAGGAATGAAGTCACAGACCTCCCTGAACACAGTGACAGGTGGAGTAGTTGAGCAGTGCCCACTGGCCAGACGCAGGCGCCCACGTTCACGATGGACCTACACAGGCCCACGTGAGGGGTTGCACCATGATCTGAGAAGCTTTTAACAGTCCAAGTTTACAAAAGCAGCTTTAGTGAGAGAAATCAGGACATCTCCAGGTAGAGAGATTATGTGGAAAAAGTTGGGGAGGGGGTTTCCTGGGTTGTTAGGAATGTTCTTTCTGTACCTTAGGTGGTTACACAGGTATGTATATTTACCAAAACTCATCCAACTATTCAGTTAAAATCTGTGCATTTTATTGTATATAAACTGTACCTCAACTTTTAAAATTATGCATATGTAATTCATATTTTAATTTTTTAGTGCTGGAAATCAAACCCAGGACTTTGCATATGCTAGGCAAATGCTCTACCACTGAGCCATACCTCCAGTCCCTAATTTAAAATTTTTTTAGCTGGGCTCAGTGGCACACACCTATAATCCCAGTACTTGAGTGGCTGAAACAGGAGGATCACAGGTTCAAGGCCAGCTTCAGCAATTTAATGGGACCCTTAGCAACTTAGTAAAACCATGTTTCAAAATAAAAAATAAACAGGGCTCAGGTTCCATCCCTAATACCATAGATATATATATGGTATGTTGGGGTGGATGTGTGTGTATTTTGTGTGTGTGTGTGTGTGGTACTGGGGATTGAACCCAGGGGCATCCTACTTCTGAGCTCCACCCCCTGAGCCCAATTTTTTATTCTTTATTTTGAAACTGGGTCTCACTAAGTTGCAGAAGGCTTCACAAGTTGCTGAGGATGGCCACGAACCTGTGATCCTCCTGTCTCAGTCTCCCAAGCACTGGGATTACAAGCGTGTGCCACTACGCCCAGCAGTGTGTGTGTATTTTAAAGCCATGTTTAAATAGAACACCTATGGGTTAAAAGACTTTAAAAAACCATAGTAGCTGGGCATGGTGGCACACACTTGTAATCCCAGTATTTAGGAGGTTGAGATAGGAGGATCGCAGGCTCGAGGACAGCCTCAGCAGCATAGTAAGACTCTCAACAACCTAGCAAGACCCTGTTTCAAAACAAAAATAAAAAGGGCTGAGAGTTTAGCTCAGAGGTAGAATACCCCTGGGTTCAATCCCCAGTACCACACACACACACACACACACACACACACACACACAAAATAGCAACCAATCAAAATATATTACTGGAATTCTCACTCAAACATCCTGGATATGTGATTATCATAAAGAATTTTTTTAGGTTTGATAGTTTTAGCATTAATGATATGTGTATGTGTGTGTGTGTGTGTGTGTGTGTATTTAAACAGTTAATTCTTTTAGGAATATATACTGAAATATCTATGGATGAAAATGATAGGATCTCTAGCTCTCACTTCAGAATAATCCAGTGTGAGTAGATGGAGGTGGTAGAGATGCAACCAGATCTCTCTACCATTGTTGAAGCTAGTGGTGGAAACAAGAGAGTTTATCATACAGTCACCTGCTGTGGAACAAGGTTTTGGTCAACAACGGACCACATGTACATATACCACACTAGGCCCATTAGAGTATAGCACTTAGTGACATCGTACCCATTTCAGTTTGTGTTAGTACACCATGATGTTTGCCCAACTACAAAATCACCTGAGGATGCAGTTCCAGAATGTGTCCCCGTTATTAAGTGATGTATGACTCTATGTTGTTTACTTTTGTATATGTTTAACAGTTCAATAATGATAAAAACCACTAATATATTTGCATTAAAAGTGATTGTTGGTTCTTGAATAGGAAAATGCTTAGCGAGAATATGGAAACAATGACCATCTTGCTATATCTTTTTGTACATCTTTAGGATAGAATTTCTAGAAATAAAATTCATAAGTCAAAGAATTTTTAAGAGTGATTTTAAACATAGGGTATTCACATTTACTATAGAAAAAGTGGTAAATACGAGGAAATATCACCATAGCTGTTTCATCTTGGCAGTCTTCTAGCTAACTCATATCATTAATGACATGTGTGTGTGTGTGTGTGTGTGTGTGTGTAATATTTTAATAGGATTATACAATGCATGGAATTGTATTTGCGTTTTTTAAGCAGATATTATAAGCATCTTTCCATGTCAGTCACATTGAAAGTTCTATGATATACCTGTATATATTAATGTTGAAGTATTTAATCCAGATATTTTTGGTTTTGTGTGTGGTACTGGGGATTAAATCCAGGAGCATTCCACCTTTGAGATACACCTCCATCCTTTTTTTTTTTTTTTTTGAAATAGGGTCTCACTGAGTTAGCTGATGCTAGACTCAAACGTGTGATCCTCTTGTTTCAACCTCCCAAATACTGGATTACGGGCTTATGCCACTGCACTGGTTTAATTTAGTTTTTCTGCTTCGGTCAAATATGAAGCACCCAATATACACAAAAGCCCTGCAATAGGCATTATGAGAGAAACAAAGTTGAACAGAACTGTTTCATGCCCGCAAAACCTTTACAGTCTAGAAGAAAATAGTCAAAGAAACCATTTGCACCTTGTATTATAGACCCCAGAAGTGTGTGTGTGGAAGACAGGCTGTGCGAGCGGGAGAGGAAGCTGTTCTCAGCCAGGGGAATCAGGGACGCCTAAAGAGGGAGTGGTGGGAGGCCTTGGCCAGGTAGCCCTGGGGAGGAAGTGCGATCCAGGTGGAAAATAGCAAGCTACTCAGCTTTCAGGAAATGAGAACGCCCCTCCCTCTAGACAGAGTAGTTCCACACACTGGGATGCAGTCCCTGTCCCAGAAAGGACCCCAGAAGTAGTGGGAGTGAAATTGCAGAGGGAAGCTGGTGCCCTGTTATGGGTCGTTTAGGCATGATATGGGTTCTGGCTAGGCATGTGCACTGTGCTATTTTAGCTGGAGATATGATGGCATTAGACTGGGTGGGAGCTTTGCTCTGTAGCAGTGTGCCAGAGGGGACAGCAGTGGAAGAGGGACAGACAGGATGCTACTCCAGTCACCCTGGCCCAAGAGAGAAAAAAGGAGATGCTATGCATCTAGAAGGACAAGCTCTGGCAGATCCAGATGTGATAACAAGGGGAAGATTAAGAGTCAAAGAAGGAGCCAGGCATGAAGGCGCATGCTTGTAATCCCAGTACTTGGGAGGCTAAGACAGGAGGATCACAGGTTTGAAGACAGCCTCAGCAAGTAGTGAGACTCTCATCAACCCTAGCAAGACTGTTTCAAATTAAATTTTTTTAAAATATGGCTGGGTGTGTAGCTCAGAAGTAGAATGCCTCTGGGTTCAATCCCCAGTACCACACACACACACAAAAAAAAAGTCAAAGAGGGCCTTGGAGGTTTGAGTTTGAATATAGTTTGAGTGCCTACATTCAAAAATAAAACACAGGAGGGAAGCACTAGAGAAAAGGGTGAGTTGCAAGAATCTGACTTTTTATAAAAACAGACATTCTTAAAAATCGATTTTATCCAGTCCTAGTGTCACACACTCTATACCCTTCTCTTTCCGGACAGGAATTAACTTGGATTATACCTGTAAGTGTGGAGGCCTTCCATCAGGAGGACTGTTAAGCACAAAGACATCCCAACCTGTGCTGGGGGCCACAGAAGGGAAGCCAGTGAGCCCCCAGGACCCCTTCCCCTCTCAGGAAAGCACGCCGGCCCCAGTGAACCTGACGGATGACCAGATAGCCGCTGGCCTCTATGGTGAGTCTTCTCACGGTCCTTGGCAGAGGATCCTGGGGCCAGTATCGCCAGCATTCCAGTCGAATGATGGCGTGTCTCCTAAGTTGACCTGGTAGAGAGATTGTGTGCTTGTCTGGGAAGAAGGCCTAAAAAATCTTTAAGATTATCCAAGAAAAAAAGCCGTGCAGTTCCTTTAAGAGAGTTTATCTGATATCGCACATTATGAAGTACTACAAATAGCATTTCACTTTTTTCCAGGTTATCTCAGCTGAAGAAATGAGACACGACATCACTTTATAAACAATACAGCCTCAGAAAAATGCCAATTGTCACTGGTTTTGTGATGTCTGGAAGCATCAATAGATTTTTTCCCCATTTAAAGAACATTATTAATAGAACTTTGAGGGTTGTTTTCTTTTTTTTTTTTTTGCGTGCACACCTTTTTCAATGGATCTTGTGCAAGTTTTCCATACATGCGTGCCAACATCTACATTCACATGCATTAAAAAAAGAATTAGGCAGGAAGATTGCCTGTTCCTTTAACTTGTATATTAACTTTGACCGCCTTGATTCACTTTTTTTATAGCATGTACAAATAATGAAAATACTCTGAAGTCCATCATGAAGAAGAAAGATGGGAACAAAGACTCAAATGGCACAAAAAAGAACCTTCAGTTCGTTGGCATTAATGGAGGGTAAGGAAAGATGGTGGTCCTAGAGCTCAGCATTTTCTGTCTGTCATCTGTCTGTCTCCTTTGCCTCCTGCCTATTTAAGTCACATTTCAAGGTGTCTCGTGTGGGATGCTGCCACATCTTGGTAACAGAAGATTCCCTCCTTGGAAAGGTGCATTTGGGCTTCTCTCCTCTCCTCCTCTTGCTGTCTGTAAGGATATGTCACTCTTGTACGGAAACCTCATGAAGCTGAGCAGTCGACATCTCACCTCTGATCTGAAAAAAATAGTCTTCAACCAAAAGCAGCAGACAGCAGGGTTGCTGCACTGTGTTGGACGGCTCGAACTTAGCTGTGTTAGAACTCAGAAAGAACAGGAAGCTGAGCATCACCCCCAGGCCCAGTGACAGTCATCCACTCCTTCAGCGTGGGTTGCTTTTTGCTTAGCTGCCCATGTTGACAAGAAAACAGTGGGGCATTTCACCTGAAGCGTAACCTAGCGGGACCATCAGTTCTTTGATTTCTAAGTAGAATGTTTATGAGTTGTTTGTCCTTTCTCTTCCGATTGGCTCAGGTAAATAGAGACACTGTTTAATTGTAGGAGGCTACAATTGAACCAAGATGATTGCGGATTAATCCACAAGAAGGCAGTAGTGCAGAGTTAGTTGAGGGGATACTTATCATATCATTTACCGTTTATCAGTCGAGTAGGCTACCAAGGCTTAACATGATGGTACTGTTTTCCAAATCTTTTTTTTTTTTTTTGGCGGTACCAGGGATTGAACCCAGGGGCATTTTAACTCCGAGCTATACCCCCGGCCCTATTTTTTATCCTTTATTTTGAAACCGGGTCTCACGAAGTTGCAGAGGGCCTCACTCAGTAGCTGCGGCTGGCCGCGAACCCGGATCCTCCGGTCTCCGCCTCCCAAGTACTGGGATTACAAGCATGCACCACTACGCCCGGCCTCCAAATCTTAAAAGTTTTATTAGACAAGTTGTCCCAGGATATTTTGGAGAACATGCTGAGGAACTACTGTTTACTTATGTGATCTGCTCACCTTGCCCCTGGGAGAATGAATGGGGCAAAATAGAAAGAATGGAGAAAAGAAATCTATATTTTAAAAAAATGGGCAACTACAGATCTGGTTTCCATAAATTAAGTTCCCTCTTGATTTATACTAAGCTAGAAGTGCCATGTTTTTTTTTAACAAGTTATATGATGCCACTTGCAAACCCATGTTATCCCTTTTAAGTCAGAAGCCACTCAAAAACCACCAGGGATTCAAAGAGACATTACTTTGAACCTCTAAGTGTAGGGTCTAATAACCACTGGTGAAGTTTCTGGAGTCAATCAGCAGCTTTCCCTTCATAGAAATTTCTGTCACTGGGTCTTTATGGGCACACCTTGCATCTCCTGAAATCCCAATTGCCACCTAGGTATGAGACAACTTCAAGTGATGATTCCAGCTCAGATGAAAGCTCTTCTTCCGAGTCAGATGACGAGTGTGATGTCATTGAGTATCCTCCTGAGGAAGAGGAGGAGGAAGAGGAGGACGAAGACACTCGGGGAATGGCGGAAGGGCACCATGCAGTTAATATGGAAGGTTTCCAGTCTGCCAGGGTGGACGATGAGATGCAGGTTCAAGAATGTGAACCTGAGAAGGTGGAAATCAGAGAGAGGTGTGGTACCCTCCCCTTCCCTCCCCGTCCCCTCCCACCTTAGTGTGTTTTGGCAATAGAATTAGTCAATTCAGAGATTTTGCAATTAAATATATTTGTCTGGCCTTACCTATTACTTAGAGGTACATACATATGCTCAAGACACTAAAAAATACAAGTGTGGAGTATAAGAACTCCTAGATCTCTTAGGATAGCAAAGACAATGGCTTGATAGCTAGTCTCCTGTTGTTTTGTTGTTTTTGTTTTTTCTGAAACCTTAACTCTGTACTATCTAGTTTTACACGTGGATACACCATCCACTACAGTTTCCACTCTCTGAACATCTCACCTTATATTTAAAGACATATTTGAAATTTTTGGTACTTAGCACACTTTAAGATTTCAGATTTTATCTTCATCCATTTATCTTGATACCATCAGTACTGTTATCACAGGATCATTCATTATGTGCACGAGGAACAGGTGTTTACCTTCAACTAAAGACCACGTTTACTGTACAGACGATGTGTAATATCAGTCACATGACTATTGTATTTTTCATTGAGTGATTAAGAACACAACAGTGGATTTGGCAATATCATAAATAGCAGCTAAAACCCAGTATCACTCCTGTTGGCTCAAACATGTACCTAAAAACACAGTAAGTTTTAAAGACCATTAATAAATATGGATTTGATGCTCATAAAATAGAGAATAGAAAAGATGGAAACTTTAGTAGGTTTTAACTATGTAAAGTATAAATAGAACATTTCAGAAAACTTTCCTCTATTTATTTTGGCAAATGAAAGTTAACTGCATTAACACAAGGTAAGTGTGTCTAGTTTATATTTCCAAGTGTTTTCAAATGGTTTGAAATGTCTTGTCATATGGTATTTTAGACAGCTTTATTGAGATGTAATTTGTTTACCATATGTCATCTGATATTTAACTTTTCATATGGGTTAAACAAACTCTTCTTCAACCACCAAATGTGTGATTTACTGGTCAGTATAATGGATATGTGGTAATTTAGACCTCTTCAACCCCTTAAGAATATGTGTGTGGGGTGGGGGGGTAATTTAGTCTTCTTCAACCCATTAAGAATATATAGTATTTGTGTGTGGTAACTTAGACCTCTTCAACCCTTAAGAATATACTGTGTGTGTCTGTCGGTATGTGTGTATGTGTGTGTGTATGTGTGTGTTACTGGGGATGGAACGCTGGGGCCGTCTACCTCCAGGATATGCCCCCAGCTCTGTTTTATTTTTTATTTGAAAACAGGATCTCCCAAAGTTGCTGAGGCTGGCTTCCAACTTGTGATCCTCCTGTCTCAGCCTCCCAAGTACTAGGGTTGTAGGCGTTCGCTACCACGCCCGACTGAATAAAAATATTTTTAAGAACTTAGAGCAAAAGGAACAAAATAATCTCCAAATGTTATTCCATAATGTCATAAAGGCCCACCTGGTGTAACAAAGCTACTCCCATGAAAAGACCTTGAGCTGTGGCTGGAGATGTTGGCTCTGTATAGTGACATCAATCGCTGATGCCCAGAGCCACCTCCAACAATTCACAACTGCCTGGATTGGTTCAGGGCCACTAGTCTCTTAAAGGGTTATAGAGTTTGAGATAAAAATGACTTTCCTTTTGTGGCTGATCCTGAGGTATCTTTATTTTTCCCCCCTTTTAGGTATGAATTAAGTGAAAAGATGTTGTCTGCATGCAACTTACTGAAAAATAACATAAATGACCCCAAAGCTTTGACCAGCAAAGATATGGTGAGTCTGACGTACAAGGCACTGCCCTCAATCTGTACGGGCCATCAGTGGCCTGCTCCAGCTGTTTTTGCATGCATCCTTCTCCCTGAACTGTTTCTAGCATGAGTGGGATAGTGAGCATCGCGCTGCCCAGCTCCCTGGAGCACACTGTGAGCATTTCCTTGAGGCCCAGCTTAGGATGTCCTGACCCACCCTGTACTTTTCTTGGGGTGGAGGCATCTGTGAAGCACATACTTGCAGATGGAAGGGAGGGGTAATTGCAGGCAATCGTCTTCTGTCTACATGTCCTGCTTTTGTTCACAGACCTTCTGATTCAAGGAGCAGCATCCCAGATTTTCTTTTTAAGTCACCATAGGTTTTTTTTGGTTTTGTTTTTAAGGAAAGCTATCTGCGCTGGGGTTAGCCTTCCTTTCAGTTATGAAACTGCATATTATGTTCTGAGGTGGAATGTAGACAGCCACTATTTTAAAACAGAAAAAAGTGTAACTGCACTTGTCATTTCACAGTTTGATTCAGAAGCAAAGAGGTTGTGGTGGCTTTGATGATCAAGAACGGCGTGACATAGGACACGTCAATAGTCCTACGGCAATGGTTAACCTGATGCCATTACCAAGTCTGTCACCCTGTCACGTGCCAAGGTTTTAGACATGGAGTTTCTTTCATAGGCTAGACCCATCCTCTGGTTGACAGCTCCATTCTTAGTGCTTTGAGAAAATGTGGCTGCTTGTGTTAATTTAGATGAGAACATGTATCTGAATCCTTACATGTCAATAGATTTATTGATGTTTTATGCTAAATAGCTTAAGTCAGCAGCTGGTGAAAAGTTGATTTATAAAGGCTCTCGGGCAGGGCGTGGTAGTGCACGCTTGTAATCCCAGTACTTTGGGAGGCAGAGACCGGAGGATCTGGGTTCATGACCAGACTCAGCTCTCTCTCTCTCTCTCTCTCTCTCTCTCTTTCTCTCTCTCTACTTAGTGAGGCCCTCCGCAACCTCATGAGACCCGGTTTCAAAATAAAATATAAAAAATAGGGTCGGGGGTATAGCGCGGAGGTAGAACGCCCCTGCGTTCAATCCCCAGTATCGCCAAAAAAAAAAAAAAAAGGCTCTCGGTTATGAAATCAAAAATGTTAGGACTAGAAAGGACCTAAGGAATTATCTAGTCCTAGTAAGTTTCCCTCTTATATGAGAAACATAATCTGAGTGCCATGGCTCCCACACAGTCTGCTTAAAATTGGCGACGGCCGGCACAGGCAGAAGTGCCCATGTCACTTGCCTGCAAGGCCACTCTATCTATTCCACCCCCTTAACTGAGGCCCTGATGACCGTGTCTTGTTAGAGCGGCAGCTCCTAGATCATCAGGATTAGACGTAGCTTGAGGACAGGTCCACGTTTTGTTCACTCCCCTTAAGTCATATTGCCCTATCATATGACATTTTCTAAAATTTAAGGTATCCTCTCATATTTGTTTATATTGTTATAGAAACTTAAATTCATCAGCACTAGCTGAGTCTTGACATCCAATTAGTGCTGAAAAAGGAGCATGGCCATGACATTTACAGAAGGAAATACGAAATAAAATTCCTGGCCAAGGGGCATCATGGAATCGCATGTTGAAGTCATCAGTATGAATTAAATGCCTGACTCTACCTTGACCACAGACAGTAAAACCATGAAATGGCACCACACTAGGTTTAGCCTGAAGTTAAAATGCGCACTTTAGAACATCAGTTTTTTAGCCATAACATAGATTTTTCTTTTGCTGTTGTCAGAATACTGAGTCACGTAGTCCTGTCCTTATAAAGGGCTTTACAGCTACGTGTCCCCCGAATTGCTGAGCATGGAGTCATATGCTCTGTGGTCTATACATTTTTTGTTGGTTGGAAGATGTTTAAAGTCTTGTGTTGTGCAAAGTAGTGGACATGTGCATGATCACAATACCAGGGTCAGATTATCCTCTCAGGACATCGATTATTTAGCAGTAACAAACTTAGGACAACTGAGGACATATTTTCCCTTTATTTCTGCATCATGACTCCAAAGAAATAGAAATCCAAATGTGTAACAGACTCAGCAGAAGAGAAGGAAAACTTTCTATTTTTTCCTGGCCAGGACCTTTTTTTATTTTTATTTTTATTTTTATTTTTTATTTTTTTTGTATTATTTTGTGTGTGTGTGTGTGGTGTTGGGGATTGAACCCAGGGGCATTCTACCTCTCAGCTATACCCCCAGCCCTTTTTATTTTTTGTTTTTGTAACAGGGTCTCCCTAAGTTGCTGAGAGTCTCGCTAAGTTACTGAGGCTGGTCTCATCTCAAACCTGCAATCCTCCTGTCTCAGCCTCCCAAGTACTGGTATTACAGGCATGTGCCACCAGGCCCAGCTTCTAGGACCCATTATAAGCTACCCAAAATATGACTGAATGGGATAAACTAAATAGCCAGTAGCAGGAAGATAGAAGATGAATTGGATGCTCTACAATCCCAACCCCACCTTTTCAATACCAAGAGAACTTCCTGGGCGCTGGTGCTTTTGATGGAGGTTTTCCATCTTTCTTTGAGATATATATATATATATATATATATGCACATGTGTATGTATGTATAGAATGTGTGTGTGTCTGTGTGTGTGTGTGTGTGTCTGTGTGTTACTGGGGATTGAACCCGAGGGCATTCTTCCTCCAAGCTACACCCCCAGCCCTATTTTTTATTCTTTATTTTGAAACAGAGTCTCACTAAGTTGCAGAGGGCCTCACTAAGTAGCTGAGGCTGGTGGCGAACCTATGATCCTCCTGTCTCAGCCCCCCATGTACTGGGATTACAAGTGTGCACCACCACACCGGACTTTCTTTGATATATTTTTAAGATTTTTAAAAATTGACTTCTTTTTGTTCTCTTTCCATGGCTGAACATTTGCATTCAGGACTAGAGTTAGAATTGGTTGGCTCCACACTCTGTCTGGTCTCCCCGCTAGTGCCCTGGAGGAGTTGAAGGAGTTGGTCTGGCCAGGAAGGAAACACCATAATCGAAGTGGGCTTATTAATTTCTTCCTGATTTCTATAAAAATCATTTGCAAGGCCAGCATAATTCCATAATATTAGTAGCTCATAAGTTGAGCAAGGCCCAAGTGTTTTATCCTCATCACAAATATTATTATCAGACAAGAAAACTGAGATGCAGAGTAAGTAAGTAACTTCTTCCCCCCAGGTTCATGAGGAGCAGAGCCCAAATGTGAACTGGGGGGGGGGGTCTGGCTCCAAACGCATTGTTCTTGTAGAGTGCTGTATGACCTATTTAGAGACATTAGAATATATACTCTCTGCAGTTTAAAGTCTGGAGGGATGTTCCAGCTTGGTGTTGGAGGCTGTTCTTGGGACTCTAGGTTTGGTTTGATTTGGTACTAGGGATTGAACCCAGGGGCATTCTATCTCTGAGCTATACCCCTAGTCCTATTTTATTTTGAAACAGAATCTCCCTAGGTTCCTGAGGGCCTCACTAAGTTGCCAAGGCTGGCCTGGAACCTGTGATCCTCCTGTCTCAGCCTCTCGAGTACTGGGATCATAGGCGTGCGTCCCTGCGCTTGTCTGGGACTCTGGGTTTCGTTAGCTGTTTTTGTGAGCAGATTCTAACTGCATACACTTTGACTATAAAAGGCCTGGTTACTTGGGCTTTCAGCTGGGTCTCAGAAATGCCTATAAATAGAAGAACTAATGGCAGCTCCGTGTGTTGGCAGAGGTTCTGTCTGAACACCCTGCAGCACGAGTGGTTCCGCGTGTCCAGTCAGAAGTCAGCTGTGCCAGCCATGGTGGGGGACTACATCGCCGCCTTCGAGGCCGTCTCCCCGGACGTGCTCCGCTACATCATCAACATGGCCGACGGCAACGGCAACACCGCCCTCCACTACAGCGTGTCCCACTCCAACTTCGAGATCGTCAAGCTGCTCCTGGATGCAGGTGCGTGGCCACCCTCATCTCCTCTCTCACCGGGCTTGGGTCATGACTCAGAGCAGGTTGATCCACTCCTGAATTGTCTGACTGTCCAGTCATTGTTTCTCCACGCGAAGGGCCGAGAGTATTGTTCTGAGTCATGCATAGGAGGCTGGAAATTGAAACAGAACGGGGTGACGCACATTCCAGGTCTATTTTGACTATTCTTTTTTTTTTTTTTTTTTTTTTGCGGTACCAGGGATTGAACCCAGAGGCGTTCTACCTCCGCGCTACACCCCCAGCCCTATTTATTATACTTTATTTTGAAACTGGGTCTCACGAAGTTGTGGAGGGCCTCACTAAGGAGAGAGAGAGAGAGAGAGCAGAGAGCGAGCTGAGGCTGGCCATGAACCCGGATCCTCCGGTCTCCGCCTCTCAAAGTACTGGGATTACAAGCGTGCACCACCATGCCCGACTAGCTTTTGACTATTCTTGCTGCAGGTCGGCTGCATTCAAGTGAGGTGTATCCCTGGTAATAAATATGACTCACATTCCTGCCTGCACTGAATCATGAGCGCTCAGCTGTGTGCTCTAGGAGGCAGTGTACAGTGCATACTCCCAGAGGCATAGGCAGCCCTGTGCCTGTGGCACACTTGATCTGTCCTTGCACACCAACCACTACCCAGTGGCCTTGCAGAAGTGAGTGGTTACTAAAGATGGGGACTGAGCAAAGACGTGGTAGAATCATCGCTGTTCCTGCCCCATACTCTGTTATTGGGGAATCGGCATAAATCTAAAGAAGTGTTGTTGTTATATCTGAACCATGTTAATAAAAATAGTGGCAATTAGCCAGGCTTGGTGGTGCACACCTGTAATCCCAGTACTTGAGAGGCTGAGACAGGAGGAACAGGTTTGAGGACAGCCTCAGCAAGACCCTGTTCCAAAATAAAAATAAAAAAATAGGGCTAGGGGTGTAGCTTGGAAGTAGGATGCCCCTGAGTTCAATCCCCAGTACCACACACACACACAAAAATAAATAGTGGACATTTACTTGCCATCTTGTAATATAGCTAATGAATGCCTTAAATATGAAGTACGAGAATAGTACACAGAAGAATCCTCTTGAGAAATATCTTTTGGCTTTTTGTTTAAGAGTTACTTTAAGTGGAGTAGCCCAGTGATGTAATGTCAATACCTAATTTAGAATATACAATGAAACTGTCCAGTTTTTATTTACTATCTCTTGATCCAATGAGGATGTTGGATTAATGCAGAGAAGAAATTTATCTTTTTTTTCTTCTTCTTCTTCTCAGTTTGTTTATTCCCTATTTTAGGTCCCATATTAGGGTATAACTGCTTCCATCTGACAGGAAGGAATTTCAGGCCTTTCTCTCTTTAGACTTTCCAGACTATAAACAGAGCTAGTGATAATATCAGGCCAAGATACTATTAAAACAGAAATAGACAAGATCCAGAGAAGCTGAAAACAAGATTTTAGGATTACTCCCAAAGGAACAATTGTGTAGACCCCTTGGAACACTGGAGTAGAGAAGACACCTCGGCGAGTGAAATGATTTCTTTTTTTTTTTTTTTTTTTTTTTTTTGCAGTGCTGGGGATTGAACCCAGGGTCATTCTACATCCAAGCTACATCCCCAGCCCTATTTTTAATTCTTTATTTTGAAACAGGGTCTCACTAGGTGGGAGGGCCTCACTAAGTAGCTGAGGCTGGCTGCAAACCTGTGATCCCCTGTCTCAGCCTCCCAAGTACTGGGATTACAAGCGTGCGCCACCACGCCCGGCTAGTGAACCGGTTTTAACTCTGTGGTCGGATGGCTTGGGTTCATCACTTTTCTTACTTGATTTTTACCGCTCGCCATTGTGGGCTGAGATTCTGTCTATAGTGTGTGTCTATAGGATGCTTCAGCCTCTGCAGGACTGAGCGCCCCGGACACGGAAGACCCTCAGAGCACATGTGCTCCCCTGCTTCTCCACCACACAGCCTTTTCTTTTCCCACAGTAAACGCCATTATATCCTCATGTGCAGCTGATTGGGACCTTGAGACAGGTTTTCATGGTACCTTATCTTCTTACCCCTTGATGATAGAAACATCCTAAACATTCTAACTTAATATTGGGTCACACATAAGAGCTGCTTTCCAATACTCACCATGTTGTCATTTCATTAGGAAGCACTGAAGGAACTTTTAAATGCCTGGAGGATAATTTAGATCTTAAGGACTTCTCAAGAATTACAGAATAGAACTAGGTGCACACCTGTAATCCCAGCACGTGGGAGGCTGAGACCGGAAGATCACAGGTTCAAGGACAGCCTCAGCAACTTAGAAAGGCCCTTTGCAACTTTGTGAGACCCTGTTTCAAAATAAAAAATAAAATGGGGTTGGGAGAATAGCTTGGAGTTAGAATGCCCTTGGATTCAATCCCCAGTACCACCAAAAAAAAAAAAAAAAAAAAAAAAACAGAATAGGAAAGGTCTAGCTCATCAGGTCTGTCAGGCCCTGGAAGTTTCTTAAAGGACGTACTGTATTATTACTCTCAGACCATGTATCCTAGAGTTAGAAATTATGTGATTGGAAGCTGGGCGTGGTGGCGCACGCTTGTAATCCCAGTACTTTGGGAGGCGGAGACCGGAGGGTCCGGGTTCGCAGCCAGCCTCAGCTCTCTCTCTCTCTCTCTCTCTCTCTCTCTCTCCTTAGTGAGGCCCTCCGCAACTTCGTGAGACCCGGTTTCAAAATAAAGTATAAAAAATAGGTCCGGGGGTGTAGCGCGGAGGTAGAACACCCCTG
>PVJS01038976.1:0-19126 GCA_004027185.1 Glis glis
ACCCGGATCCTCCGGTCTCCGCTTCCCAAAGTACTGAGATTACAAGCGTGTGCCACCACACCTGGCAACACATTTTCTTTATCCATTCATCTATTAACAGAAACCGAAGTCGGGCGTGGTGGCGCATGCTTGTAATCCCAGTACTTTGGGAGGCGGAGACCGGAGGATCCGGGTTCGTGGCCAGCCTCAGCTCTCTCTCTCTCTTTCTCTCCCTGTCTCTCTCTCTCTCTCTCTCTACTTAGTGAGACCCTCCGCAACTTCATGAGACCCAGTTTCAAAATAAAGTATAAAAAATAGGGCCGGGGGTGTAGCGCGGAGGTAGAGCATCCCTGGGTCCAATCCCCGGTACCGCAAACAAACAAACAAATGAACGAACAAACAAACAAACAAACAGAAACCGAGGTTGTTTCAATAATTTGACTACTGTTAATTGTGCTGCTATAAATATGGATATGCATGTATCAATATATTATTCTGACTTTAATTCTGTTGGAAAGATACTGACTTTTTTATCTTTATTTCCAAGATTTCAACCAAGTTCTTACAGTAAATATTGAAGAAAAATACTTTCACACTTCTAGGGAAAATGGCATCACTTGGAAATATGTCATGGCACTCTTTTTATAGTAAGGTCTGCCTCTAGTAGAAACTAGTTAACCAGAGCCAACCTGCTATGGTAGGATCACAGACTAATTGACCTGAGGGAAAAAACATTCCCAACTACAATCAACTCTAGCCTTCCATCTGGGAAAAGAAAAAATACACAGTGTCAGCCCATTCTATTAATCTTGTACCATGGAAGTGGAGGAGAAAACTAACAAGCACAGGTGAAATTCATGGCCAGGGGCAGAGGCTCATTAAGAAACTTATATGTACTGCTAGGGCTGTGAAATTCTGCACTTCCTCCTACATCTTGTCATTTATGTTACTGAAGGTCTATTTACTGCAGTTCTTTTGTCATATACATGCAATCAAGAAAAAAGGCATATTAGAGGCAAAAAACCAAAAAGCCACAAATCAAAGGGAAAAAGAAAGCATTAGAACCAGAATCAGATATTGCAGAGATGTTGAAATTATGAGACCCAAAATTTAAAAACAAAACTATAATTAAAATACTAATGATTCAAATGGATAGACAGCATGCAAGAGCAGATCTGTATTGTAAGCAGAGAGACAGAAATATGAAAAGAAGAAAGAATCTCTGAGCTTGAGGGTCTACCAAAAGAAACCATCCAAACTGAAAAGCAAAGAGAAAACAGACTAAAAAATATGAGCAGAATATCCAACAACTGTGGTATAACTGCAAACACATGAATAATAGACATTCTAGAGGGACAAGACAATTAGAAAGGAATAAAAGTATTAGAAAAAGCAATGACTAAGAATTTCCTCAAATTAATAATAGAGACCAAACAACAGATCCAGAAAGCTCAGAAAGCATGAATTAGGATAAATGCCCCAAAATCTATACTTGGTGATATTATTTTCAAACTACTGAAGAGCAAAGGTAAACAAAAATTCCTGAAAGAACCAGAGGAAAAATATATATTAGATATAGAGATTTTTAAAGAAAAATATGTCTCATTTCTCCTTAGGAACCATGGAAATAAAAACAGAATAGCGTGAAACATTTAAAGTATTGAGAGAAAACCCACCAATGTAGAATGCTGTACCCTATGAAATTGTCCTTCAAAAATGAAGAGGAAATAGACATCCTCAGACAAACAAAAATGGGAGAATTTGTTTCCAGTAGACCTGTTTCATAAGAAATGTTAAAATAAGCCAGGTATGGTGGTGCATATTTATAATCCCAATACTTGGGAGGCTGATACAGGAGGATTGCAGGTTCATGGCCAGCCTCAGCAACTTAGTGAGACCATGTTTCAAAATTTAAAAAGAAATAGGGCTGGGGATGTAGCTCAGAGGTAGAATGCCTCTGGGTCCAATTACCAGTACTATAAAAAGTTAAGATAAATTTTTTTAGACAGAATGAAAATGATAAACATCTACATAAAAAGAAAATCATTAGAGTAAGAATAAATAAATTTAATATAAAACTTTATTTTACTTGTGCATATATTTAAGAGAAATGAATATCAGTAATGATGCAAGAGATGAGAAGGAGAAATTGGGATGATTTTGCTTTATAGGGTACTCATACTATTTTATGAATTAGTATGGGGTAGCACTAATCAAAAGAAAGCAGACTTAGCTATTTTAATATCAGAAAGAGCAGATTTCAGAGGAAGAAAAGTCATTAGTGATAAAGAAGGTATTACACAATGATAAAGAGGCCAGCTCTCCAAGAAAACATAACAAACCTCAGTGTGTATGTATGTAATAACAAAGCATCAAAATACATGAGGTAAACTGATAGAACTTCAAAGGAAAGTAGATCAATCTATCATTATAGATGGAGACTTCAGCATTTCTCTATAAGAAATTAACATATCAGACAAACAAAAAAAATATCTGAACCTATTGTTGAACTCAAAAGCATCACACATCAAATGGACATAATGGACATCAATATACTACTTTATTCAACAACAAAAAATACATACATATTCTTCTCTTGCTGACATGAAACCTTCACCAAAATTCCAGGCCATAAAACACACCATAAGAAACCAAAAAATTGTCATATATGTCTCTCAGATCACAATGAAATTAAACAAGAAATAAAAATAGTGACAGCTGAAAAATTCCCCAAATGCTTGGAGATGAAACATCATGCTTCTAAATGACACATGGGCCAAAAATGAAATCTCAACTTTGAACTAGATGAAATTGAAGGAACTTGTCAAGATTTGTGAGAATCAATGAAATGAGTGCTTTCATGTAAATTTATAGTATTGAATACATATATTGGAAAAGAAAATTCTAAAATTAATCACTTAAGCTTCTACCTTAGAAATCTATAAAAAATAAATTAAATCCAAAGCAAGGAAAACAAATAATAAAAGTTAGAGCAGAAATCAATGAAATTAAAGTAGAATCAATAAAGAAAATTATTAAAATAAAAAACCTGCTGGCTCTTCAGAAGGATCAATGAAATTGATAAGCCTCTAGCCAGGCTATGAAAAATGAGAGAAGACATAAATTATTAATATCATAAGGAAAGAGGTGGTATCACTATAAATCCCAGGTACACTAAAAGGATACTAAATGGATACTATGAACAACCACATGAATACAGATTCGATAACTTAGATGAAATGTTCCAATTTCTTGAAAGATAGTATTTGCTAAATCTCACAAAAAAAGTAAGACAGTCTGAGTAAGACTATATGTAGTAAAGACATAGAATCAATGTTTAATACCTTTCAAAGCAGAAAGCAAGAGGCCCAGATGGCTCCATTGGTGAATTCTATCTCACCTTTAATGAAAAAAACTTTACTACATTTCTACAATTTTTCCAGGGTATAGAAACTCAGAGAATATGTTCTAATTCATTCTTTGAGACCAGCATTACTCTAACACCAAAACCAGACAAAATCATGTTAAGAAAATTATAGACCAATATGTCTCATGAACATAGATGCAAAATCCTCAATAATATATTAGTAAATTAACTCTAACAAAATATAAAAAATGAATATTCTCTATCATCAGGTAGAATTTATCCCAGGTATGCAACATTTTTCAAGATTTAAAAATCAATAATATAATCTATCATTTCAACAGGCAGAAAAATAGTCACATGATTATATCAATAGAGGCAGAAAGAGCATTTGAAAAAATCCAATACCCATGGTGATAAAAACTCTCAGTAAACTAAGAGTAGAAAGAAATATCCTCAATTTGATAAATATAATCTACAAAATACCAACAGCTAACATCATAATTAATGACAAGAAGCTCAAAGCTTTCCCACTAAGATCAGAAATAAGGCAAGAATCAGGAATAAGGCAAGGGTTATATCATTTTTCATTAGACCTCAGCTAATGAAATAAGACAAGAAAGGGAAATACAAATATATAGATTGTGAAGAAATTAAACTATCTTGTTTCACAAATCATATGATTTTCTATATAGAAAACCTAAAAGAATTGGCAAAAATACTTCTGGAATTAACAAGCAATTATATCAAGGTTTCAGGATGTATGTGTCATCAAAAAAACAGGTGACATTTTTTTTTCTTTTTTTTTTTAGTACAGATGATTGTACCTAGAGACATTCTACCTGATCTATACCCCCAGTACTTTTAAGGTTGTTTTTTACTTTGAAATAGGATTTCACTAAGTTGCTGAGGGTCTAGCCAAGTTGCTAAGCTGGCCTTAAACCTTTAATCTTCCTTTCTGTCTCCCAAATATGAATTTAATATTAAAACACACACATTTTCCATTATCACTCACAAAGTGAAATACATATAATTCTTAAAAAATATGTAAAACAATTTATATTAAATCTATAACACTGATAAAAATCAAAATAATTAAGTTGATATTCAGAAGCTTAGAGAAATACTTGAAAAAGACATATCTAATAAAAAATTCTTATCCAAAGTATACCAAGGACTCTTGAAACTCAACAAGCAGAACACAACCCAATTAAGCCTGAGCCAAAGATCTTAATAGATTCTTTACCAAAAATATGCACAGACAAGTAATCAATGAAAAGAATGCTCCACATCACAAATGCAGATTAAAACAACAGGTTACCACCTCAAACCTATCAGAATGACCAAAATCCACAACACAGACAACATCAAATGCTGGTGAGGATGTTGGAAAACAGACTTTCATTCCTTGCTCATGAGAATGGAAACTGTTATAGACACTTTGGAAGACAATTTGGCAGTTTTATACAAAATAAACAAGCTCTCATATTATCAAGCAATCACAATCAATAGTATTTACCCAAAGGTATTTAAAACTATACAAAACCCCCATACACCTATTTATAGTAGCTTTATTCACAATTCCCCAAAATCAAAAACAAGATATCCTTTAGTAGGTAAGTGGATAAAATAGGCAATGGGATATTGTTTAGTTCTAAGAAGTGAGCTATCAATCCATACAGAAACATGGAAAAACTCATGTTAATAAGTGAAAAAAGACAATCTGAAAAAAATAAACCCAAATTTTATGCTATTCCAATTTTAAGAAATTCTGTAAAAGCAGAATTTTGGAGACAGTAAAATGATCATTGGTTGCAGAGCTTATGCTAGAAGAAGGGCTAAATAGGCAGAACACAGAAGATTTTTAGGGACATGAAACTACTTCATAAGATGCTATATGCTATAATTGTGGATACCAATATTATATACTTATCAAAACCTGTGAAATTTTCACAAGAGCTAGCCCAGAGGTAATATATTAATGCTGGGTAATGTGTCAATGTGTGTTCATCACTTATAACAAATGTACCATTCTTTTTGGGGGATGTTGAAAATGGGGAGGCTATGCATATATATATTCACGGATAAGGGCCAGTTGATCAATTTAGGTAACTTTTTTCAATTTTGTCATGAACCAATAATGACAAAATTATTTTTACAATTTATAAAAGATAAATTCTACAAAAAATTGTGTCTTTGTGTGTTTGTGTGCGTGCATGTGTGTGTGTGTGTGTGTGTGTGTGTGTGTGTGTGTAAATTTCTCTAGAATGCTAGGATATATATTAAGTAAAGCAATTGTAACTATGTGTACCTATATTCTATTAATATTTCCATATATAAACAAGACAAATGGACATAATCACAATAATCCTTTCCTTTTTCCAACTTTGTGTTTTATTTTAAGTAGCTAAGACCAAGTTGAATAGAATAAGTGATCCCTTATATTTCTGTTCTGTTCACAATTTGAAGGAGTGGGCTCATAATATTTTTTGCATGTAATATAATATCTGCACTAGGCTATATGATAAATACCTTTAATATGCTAATTAAGTATTATTTATTGCTTTTTAAATAGCATTTTAAAAAATCATCTAATATCAAATTTTAGCAAATGATTTTTTCATTATATATTGGGATATGTATGTGTTTTGTAAAATATCTACATTTTTGGTAAAATAAATCTATTTTATTTGTAATGACTATGGTGTGAATTCACAATTTTTAATTATGTAGTTTAAGATATATGTATTTTATCTACATGTGTTAATTTTACATATTAATGGGGATGTGGAAGCAGAAAAAATCTGAAGCAATCTTGAACAGAAAGGACAGAGCTGGCATTATCACAGAACTTGATTTTAATGCATTTTGCACAGTACATCTGTTTTTCAGGAGCATATTATAAATATTAGGGTACTAATCCATTCTTGAAAAATTGGCAGACCAATAAAGAAGGCCTAGATTAATAAAATATATGCCCCTGTATCTGGTATTTTGTATAATATTGAAAAAGGTATTTTATGTGACATACCACAGAACTGATTAATTTCAACCTAGATAATCTGCCAAGTAGAAATAGCTTGATAAATACAATTATTGTAAAAAGAATTTTAGATCCAGATATAAAATAATTCATTGATTACAGATTTTATTCTCACCTTAAACAAAGGTTTTAGCTATTTCCAAGCAAAAAGGAATATGAATATGAGCTCATTGAAACGTTGAGAAATATGAAAATATTTTTTATTAATTGTCAGAATTATATTTTAATTTATAGTTCTTCTTATACCCCTGTTTAATATCTTACTGAATTTATCAAGTAAGGACAGGAATTCAGCCATTCAACCTGAGACTACTCTGGAGGAGCTAGTAACATCATCATTTCTTTTGTTTATCTATTTATTTATTTTTTGTGCCTATAGAAAGACATGATTTTTCACTTTTAGGTGGTTTTATTTTGTGGTGAGAGATAAAAAGACTGAGCTGAATATTTTACTCTTCCCTGAGGAAGAAATTAGACTGATTACAATCTCGTCGACTGTGTTCTCAAGAATCTCTCTGTCTGTTTCTGTCTCTATCTTTCATTGTAAAGTACTGTAAATATATCTAAAAATACTTGGCAAATAATAGTTTTTGTAATATATGGCTTCCCCTCTTGATTTGTATGATACATCTTAATTTCAAGTATATTTTTGTTGTAATTTAAAATTGGTCAGTTAATATGTCATTATTGCCAATGTTGATAACAAGTATAAAGGTAGAATTTCAACTCTTTCTTTTTTATTTATTTCTTTCTATTTCTCTCTCTCTCTCTCTTTCTTTCTATACTGGAGATGAAACTCAGGGACATTCTACAACTGAGCTATACCCCCAGCACTTTCCATTTTTTAATGTTTATATGCTTTTATTGGTGTGTTATAGTCTCACATCATAATGACAATCATGTTGACAGTGACACATGCACACAGAACTTACTTGGTGGTCCACCTGCCTCCCCATTTCCCCACTTCCCAATACAGAGTACTGATACTGACATTGGTATATTCGCATATGTACACATAATCGATGGTACTATTTCCATTAAAGAACTTCAGTCTTCTTCCTCCCTTCCCTTATACCACCTCCCTGTCTCCACTGATGTTTATCCTCCATTATCTGGAGTTCCTCTGGTATTCCAATTCCTCCCTAACTTGTGCATATTAGAGAAAAAATATGACTCTTCGCTTTCTTTTTTTTTTTTTTTTTTTTTTTTTTTTTTTTTTTTTTTTTTTTTTTTTTTTTTTTTTTTTTGGTACCGGGGGTTGAACGCAGGGGCGTTCTACCTCCGCGCTACTCCCCTGGCCCTATTTTTTATACTTTATTTTGAAACCGGGTCTCACAAAGTTGCGGAGGGCCTCACTAAGTAGAGAGAGAGAGAGAGAGAGAGAGAGAGAGAGAGAGAGAGAGACAGGGAGAGACAGACAGACAGGGAAAGAGCTGAGGCTGGCCACGAACCCGGATCCTCCGGTCTCTGCCTCCCAAAGTACTGGGATTACAAGCGTGCGCCACCACGCCCGGCCCTGACTCTTCGCTTTCTGTAATCAGCTAATCTCACTTAACATAATGTTCTCCAGGTCCTTCCATTTTCTTGCAAATGACATCATTTTGATCTTCTTTATTGCTGAGTAGAATTCCATTGTGTGTATTTCCCATAATTTTGTAATCCATTCATCTGTTGATGAATACCTAGGTTGGTTCCATAATTTGGCTATTGTGAATTGTGATGCTATGAAGGTGGGTATGCATATGTTACTGTAGTTCTCTGATTTTGGCCTCTTTGGAAAGGTACACAGGAGAGGTATAGCTGGATCATACAGTGGATCCATTCCCGGTTTTCTGAGGAGTCTCCACTCTGGCTCAACTAATTTGCAATCCCACCAACAGTGTAGAAGGATTCCTATTTCCCTACATCCTTGCCAACATTTATTGTTTTTTGATTTCTTGATGATTGCCATTCTGATTGGGATTAGATGGAATCACAGTGCATTGATTTGCATCTCCCTGGTTGCTATCATGTATCTATTGGCCATTTTTACCTCTTCTTTTGTGAAGTGTCAATTCAATTCAGTTGCCCATTTCTTGATTGGGTTATTTGTTTTTTTTTTTTTTAGTGTAAAGTCTTTTAAGTTCTTTGTATATTCTAGATATTAGTCCTCTATCAGAGGGATAGCTGGCAAAGATCTCCCATTCCATACGCTTTATCATTAGACTCTTGATTGGTTTCCTTTGATGAGCAGAAACTTTTTACTTTAATGTCATCCCACTTACTAATTCTTGTTTTAATTTATTGAGCTTTGGGGGTCTTGTTGAAGAAGTTTCTACCTGTGCCTATATGTTGGAGTGTTAGACCTATGTCCTTCTCTAGTAGCTTCAAAGTCTCTGGTCTAATTTCCAGGTCTTTGATCCATCTCAAGTTGACTCTAATGCAGAGTAAGAGTTAAGGATTTAGTTTCATTTTTCTACAACTGGATAGACAGTTTTCCCAACATCATTTGCTGAAAAGGCTGTCTTTTCTCCAATGGTTGTGTATAGCACCTTTGTTGAAAAGCAATTGGCTATAAGTTTGTGGATTTGTTTCTGTATCTTCTATTCTGTTCCATTGGTCTATATATCTGTATTTGTGCCAATACCATGATGTTTTATTACTATAGCTCCATAGTATAAGTTGAAGTCAGGAATTGTGATGCCTCCTGCATGATTCTCATTGCTGAGAATTGCTTTGGCTATTCTAGGTCTTTTTTTTCCTCCATATGAAATTTAGGACTGATTTTTTTAGGTCTGTAAATAATGACATTGGTATTTTGATAGAGATTTCATTGACTCTGTATACCACTTTTGGAAGAATGGCCATTTTGAAAATATTTATTCTGCCTATCCAAGAGCAAGGGAGATCTTTCCATCTTCTAAGATCTTCAATTTTTTCTTTAGTGTTTTATAATTTTCACTGTAGAGGTCTTTTACCTCCTTAGTTAGGTTTATTCCTAAGTATTTTATTGGTTTTGAGGTTATTGTGAATGGAATTGTTTTCTGGATTTCTTTCTCAGTGGATTCATGACTGGCATATAGAAAAGCTAGTGAAGCTAGTGATTTTTTTAGGTTGATTTTGTATCCTGCTACTTTGCTGAATTTGTAAATCAGTTCTAGTAGTCTTTTGGTTAAGTTTTTTGGCATCTTCTAGATATAAGATGATGTCATCTGCAAATAAAGATAATTTTAATTATTATTTTCCTATTTTAATCCCTTTGATACCTCTTTCTTGTCTTAGCATTAATTTGGATTTTTGTGATTTACAAATCAACATAGTGACCTAGGTTTACAGATATTATTGATAGCACATAAACCAACCTATAGTTTCTCTAAGTGTGTGGTCTTGGTGAAACAACAAATACAACATTAATACAACAAGTTTAAATCAACCTCAATATCTCTTCTTGTGAAACTCAGTCCTCATGCAAATGTCACTGCTACACTCTTGGCTATTTTTTAATTTTGTTTTCTATTTTGCAATATCATGGTCATTTTTACTTTGCATATTTATGATTGCTTATGAACTTTGGTTAAAAACATAGTTCATTACTAAATTTATTTTATGGTTATTCATAATAAACCTGTTCCAAGCAACTTAATGATCCATAGTTAAGGAGAATTAAAGAAGGGAACAATTCAAATAATGCCATGGCATGCCATGGCAATATATGAAGGATTGATAGCAATCTCACTAATATGTACAATAAGGAAGAAGGGGAGAGCAGGGTGGTATAGGGAAGGAAATATACTAAGTGTTGTGTGCATGTGTTTGTATCAAGTTGAATCTCACTATGATGCATAATTACAATGCACTAATAAAAGTACAAAAAGGAAGATCTATATTTTCATTATATGATCTCGTACTTTGAAAATAATCTCAGCATTTAATATGTTTAAAACAAAAATTGGAACCAGGCATGGTGACAAATGCTTGTAATCCCAGTACTTGTGAGGCTGAGATAGGAGGATCACAGGTTCATAGTCAGTCTCAGCAACTTAGTGAGGTCCTCCACAATTTAGTTAGACCATGTTTCCAAATGAATAAAATAGGGTCGGTGGTGTAGCTCAGAAGTAGAATACCCCTGGGTTACATCCCCAATAACACCAGTAACACAAACACACACACACACACACACACACACACACACACACATTTTTTAAATGGGCTCAACATATTTCAAGTAAATAATTTCTAATAAACAAAAATACTTCATAAAAAATACATGTATATGCAATATGTTAAACTAAACTACAGTGTTTTAAGGGGAAGAAATGTTATTCATCTCTATGCCCCTGCTTATTCAGGACCCTGCATATAGTTGTAAGGAAATAATGGTATTTGTTATCTATTACAGGTCATATATCATTGTTCTTCACTGGTTGCTTTCATTAAATTCCTTGAATATTTGGTTTGTTTCAGAAATTGAGAGACAGCATTAACACAGAATTTATTTATAACCATGACTTCATTTACTAATGCCATAGTAGTTCTACCTTACCTGTGGTTTTAACTTCCCAAGGTTTCATTATTTACTTGCCATCAACAAAATTATGACAGTATTATGTAGAAAATTTCAGAAAAAAACAATTTATACATTTTACATTTCTGCTATTCAAATCAGCATGATGAAAATTTGAGCCACTTTATCCTTCATGGGATGTGAATCACCACTTTATCCAACATATCCACACTGTATACACTACCCCCCCATCAATCACTTAGTAGCATTCTCAGTTATTGGATTAACAGTCATAGTTCTATAATGCTTATGTTTAAGTCATTCTTATGTAGTCATGCTACAACACAATGCTTTTGTCATTCACCTCACTTCATCTCTTTATGTAGGCATTGTATCATCTTGTGTCATCATGAGTAAAAGGATGAGTACTGTATAATAAGACATTTTGAAAGAGGCTACATTAATGTGATTTTTATTACAGTATATTCTTAAAATTATTCTATTTTTATTAGTTATTTTTCATATATAGGAAAAACATAATTTATATACACTTTGGTACTAGCTGCAGTTTGGGGCATTCACCAGAGGTTTGAAACCTATCTCCCATAGATAAAAGTAGACTACTGTATACTAATGACTCTAGAATGTATCTAGATTTCTGTTTTGCTTTTCTTGCCTATATAACCAATGGACTCCTTAACTTTATCTTTATAATCTCTCAAAAGTACCTCAAAATTACCTTAAATTACCTGTAGTCAAGACTATCTCAATAAATTAGATACAATGAGAGTGTTTCTCATATCACTGAAAGTATCCTTAACCAAATGTGGTTCAGGCCAGAAACTTCATAATCTTGATGATGGTCTACTAAGAAAGAGAAGTCCATCATCAAGTTGCCCACTCTACCATATTTACTAAATATCTGATAAATCAACTTCACTTAGGGCACTAGTCCAAACTTTCATCCATGTAGATCTTCTGATGTTGAAAGTCTCCAAATTATTTTCCCCAATATTTATATCTTTTTTATCCAATGTGGTCACTGCTCTCATGGCACAGGAGATCACATAAAAAGTGCAAATTTTAGCATATCAATTTTCTTTTAACTTTCAAAGCTTTCTTGTGATCTATCAAATAAAAATCTCAAGCCTTAATATGGTTTCAAAACACTGCATCATTTGTCCCATTTGAATTTATTTTCCATCTGCTCTCCTTTTTTTTAGTTTACAAAATCTCTTGGCAATTTCTCAAAAATGTTATGGCCAGCACTGCCTGATGTCCTTGTATAACTTCTGTAAATTTTGCCCCATTTTTCTACTTGGTCTTCCTCATGCTCATTAAGCTTGGGACTAAAGCAGCTGCCCTCATCACATGGCCACATCGTTTCCTGTGCTTTTATTTTATAACTCTTTCCACTATTTACAACTTGGCATTATGTAATTAAACTCTGTTTATTACATGTGGCTCTAAGTTTTATGTGGACTGAAATAATATCTGTTTTTTTCAATATTAGATTTTGTCTCCAATTAATTGCCTGGATATCAACAAATATATGTTGATTGATTAATATTTTGCTTTAAAATTTTTGAACTCCTACTGAGGAAGGATAGAAGAAATTAAAGAAATAGGTACAAAGGAGATAGGAAGAAGAAAAATATAACTTTAATATACAAGACTGGTGAGAGAGTTTCTTATACCTTTATTCCCTCGGTCAGTTCTCTCTCCCACATTCCGGGGAAATCTATAAGTCTTAAAGTTAACCAAACCAACACCAAACAAAACAAAACTATGACCACCCTGTGCACTGATAACAAAAGATATATGATAATTGGAGATTCCCATAATTTAAGGGACTTTTCAATTTATCTATTTATCAGATAATGGAGACCTCTGACAAATGAACAGAACACCCTAAAATGGCTTGCAATGACATACCTGCCCATACCCACCCTTCACTAAATGTCCTTTAAAAGAAGAGCCATGAATGACTCCCCAAATGCATCTCTCACTCTGGAGATTGGCCACATCTGATTGTGTATATTTTTGTTTTTCTAAATAAATCTCTATGTCCCTTACTGACTTGTACTAAAATTCTTTTTCATCATATAAGCCAAAGACCCTTCTAGTTCTAAGTAGAGTTCCCCTCTCTTTCTCTCTGACTGGAAATTCCTCAGGACCCTTCAGGGAATCAACATCTTTTCCTGTTACATTGTTGATTTGTTTGATGTTCATAACTGTATACAATGGTCTCTATAAAACTAACAACTATAGCTCTGAAATTGTATGTGTGAGCTCCCAAATAACCTACATAATAATTATTAGATTACTCACTGGTGTTTTATCAGGTCAGAAAATAATCAAATAATTTTCTCCTTTCTTTTACATTGCCTCTTCCTAATATCACTGCTATTCTCTTTCATGTTAGCATAGGACTCCCTGTAAAAGTTTCCATTCTGCATCTGATCTATTTTGTCTACTCAATTTCCAAAATGAAAATATTTTGTTTAAAAGAAAACAAGAGGAAAAGAGTTGAGAAAGAATTTTTAAAAAATAGAAGTTACAAATTTTGCATGTTATTACTTTATTAATATTCTTGTGAGTTATCCTCCTAAATAATCAGTTCCAAAACCAATTTTCTACATGGAATACACAGTGAAGGTCATAGGAAATGTCCTTAAAGCTCCACTCCTATCTTGGTGTAGTAAAAGGAGGGCAGTGCATTGTGATGCAGATTTGCTACAATGTTCAGCCTAGTTCTGTAGCAGACAGTTTCCAATGAATATCATTACTGTGCCCATAAAAAGAAGCTCACCTAGTAATGGCAAAACACTATCCACAGTAAGATGAAAAGCTCTCCCAGCTAGCAAACCCAACCATCTGACACTTGAATGTTTAAAATTACCAAAAGGTGCAAGGAAGCAAGACAATAAGGATATTATGTTACAGTTTAAGGAATTATGAAGAGAGCTCATATTATTACTGAGAGATGTTGAAATGAGTTTGGTATTTGACAAAGGTTATATATTTGAGGGCTTCAATAAAATATGTGAAGTTATGGAAGTGAATGTAGCATTTAGAAGCATTATCAAGAATAAGTTTTAAAGTCTTCTCTAAAAAAAACAGAGCATACTATAAATGAAGCAGTCTCATATAATTTTGTGCTTTCAAAATAATCTTAAGGTGAAAATGTATGCTATGTGGCACATGTACTGTATGCCACTTGATATATATTATGTATTGCCCTAAGTCATTATTTTGATATTAAGTTAGGAGTCTCAAAGGTAGATGCATATTTAATTTATATGTGAAATTCTTTCCATAAAATGTATGTATATAATCAAACATGTATAATATACTAAACTACAAGAATCCTTAATAAATAACTTCTATAACCCAACAAAAATAAAATCTAGACCTAAAATGCAGAACAATAAGATTTGAAATTTATTGATAAATCTCTTTGACATTTGAGTGAATAATAAACATGAGTCAGACATTAAGTATTCATATTATTTTAATAGAGAAACATCAAATGAACATTCTACATCTAATATATATTCATATCTAATATTTGAGGCCACTAATATTAAACAAGGTATTAATTTTGAAGTAAATGTTCTTTATTTTCTTCTTAAGCAACCAGTAATCACTTGTTTTGAATTGTAACTGCATAGCCATCTATAATGAACATGTTCAATAAATTCTGACATTGTAGAAAGATACAAATGTGTTTGGTCTGTGTTGATGGCATAGTTTGTTTATGGAATTTGCTATAATTCATGACATTTCAACTAATATCCACCCTTTAGAAAATAACTTTTTTCTACTATGTCCATGTATGGAGCACATATTTTTTAAAGGGCTACAGTAATATCAAAGATGGGCTTAGCTCTGGAAACACACCTGGATGTGGTGTATAGCACCTGAGTATAATGTGCAATGCCAAGGATAACTCTCAAAGCACACCCAGGTATGGTGCAGCATACCCAGGTATGTTGGACAATATGCCACTGGGGCACAATGTGCAACAGCAAGGCATGATAGGCAATACACAGGCACAACACCTGTTGCCCACCCTAGCCAGGATAGGCTTGACAACCCAGGCTAGCACCTAGCAACCTGAAGACTATAACCCTTGTCACCTGAGACAAAACACTGCAGTTTTGTCTGCCATGAATCCTTGCCATTCCAACCACCTATAAGGAAGTTACCACTGATTCAGCTGAGCTTTTTGCCAATTGGTAGCAAAAATTATTGGTTCATTGTAGTCTCATATCATAATGTAATTCAGAGTGATAGGGACATACATGCACACAGCACTTGATGAGCTTCCCCATGGCTTCCTCTCCACTCCCTCCCCTTCCCCATACATGATATTGAGATTGGCGTTGGTAATTTCATATGAGTATCTAACATCAATGGAAGTGTTTTCTTCCTTAAGTTTCCATTCCCCAACCACCACCCTCCCCTAGACCCCCTTCACTAATCATCTAGTCATCTCAGTATGGTAAGGACTGACCAGTTAAGGTCAGCCTGAAGACCTGGACTAGACTTGCAATTAACTGGGACCAGGGATTCCTACAGTCCATTCCATGATGGGTGCACTGCCCAATCTACTTTTCCAGGTTGTACTAATTCCTATTTGCTCTCTCTCTCTCTCTCTCTCTCTCTCTCTCTCTGCCCTAAAATATTATAAATTGTGTGAAGTTTGTATGCAATATTAATGAATAAAGAACCTGTCTTGGTCAAAATGCAATCATTTTTTTTTAAGTTGAGGCAGGACAGAGTACCTAGGAACAGGAAGGGTTAAAAGAAGCCATCTGTATAAAGAACAAAAACAGGAAATGTTAATAAGATATAAAGGTAATGATGACCAGGGAAAGAGTATGGAAATAAAACAAAATTTCAGCCCCTTCTATGGGCTGCATGCTGAGGACAACCTGTATAAACAAGGATGGGGGAAGGTGAGCAGACAAGTGGCTCCAGGAGATTAGAGCCCCCCAGTTCAAGAGATAATTCAAATTAGGATTGAAACCAGTCAAAAGATATTAGGTCCCCAAGACCCAATTCTGGGCAATCATAATAGAGCAGATGGGGAACTTCAATAGTGTTTCAATGCTCACCTCTCAAAAACTTCAACAGTCACTTTCTTTCAGAGACCCCTATCTCCTATGTAGAGGGAAACTGTTTTTGTCTTTCCTTGACACAAAGTTGATTTTCATATTTCTATACCCTTCATTAGTTCTTAGACCTTATTTGTCAAATTGCCTGGACAGAAAAACCCAGTAAGAGAAGATATCCCATATCATTTTCATACCCTAGATGGGACAACTAAGGAAGGGAAACAGTGAAGAAAGAATTTGGTTACAAAATAACTAATATTGTGTTTCGGTTGTTTCTATAACCTAAATCTGCTCAGAAAAGTCTGTAACAGATAACATGAGCCTACTAGGTTGGTCAAGTCCTGTATAACTGGGGAAGACAGGTTATTATTGTTATTATTGGGTGAATCCTGCACATATCATGCTGAGGTAGGACAGAGGTCCTGAGGACAAGAAGGATTAAAGAAAGTCATCTGTATCACCTTCTGTGAGGTGAGAGGAGGTGAGCAGGGAGATGAGTATCCAGTGGGCAACAGGACATCAGGACCCATCAGCCCACAAGACAACAATTCAAATTAAGGATTGAAATTGTGCAAAAGACATTGGTTTCCCAAAACCCAATTCTGACCAATCATAAAAGAGCAGATGGGGAACCTCAGTAAGGTTTAAAGGCCCACCCCACAAGAGGTTATTTTCTTTCAGGGCCACCACCCCACACTTGAAGGGGAAGCTGTTTTGTCTTCTATCTTTCAATGACTTAAATAAACTTGATACTTCTAAATCCTTTGCTAGTTCTTGGATTTCATTCATTGAAATGCACTGGACAAAAACCCTATAAGAGGAGACACCTGCATTTCAATCATGGTGTATTGGCCGAGAAAGAAGGAAGGATAAGTGAAAAAAAATTTTCTTCTGGGGCTTTTGCCATGCATTCTTACAGGCTCAGGTCAGGCAGTTTGATCCCACATGGCTTACAGTTAGACTTAGTCTGTGCTATGCCTCTTAAAATAAGAGCCAGCAAGGCACAGTGGCTGTGGTACCCACATGCATAGAAGGAGAAGTAGAGCAAGTGTACATAGAAGGAAGTCACCACTGCTGCCACTGCCCCTGAAACAATTGCTTCTGGCATTGAGATTGGGTCTCGCTAAAAGCTCAGGGGGTGCTGGGATTACATGATTCCACAACAGAGAAGGCACCAAACCACCCTTATGTGGAGGTCAAAGCCCTTGCCCCATTGCCTTATGCATTGATGACACAGCAGCGAAGGGAGCAGTCAGCATAACTGTTGTGATGTTGTGACCCACCCTAATTCCTTGTGTGTGGTGCTGAGCTGAGGCATGCACACACACACACACACACACACACACACACACACACACACACACAGAGGAATTCGATCAGGCAGTCCACCATTCCCCAAGAAAAACAAGGGTTTTTCCCCATGGCCAGCATTCAGATGCAGCTGCACAAGGGGGTGAGCTTACATGTGAGTCACTATCAATCCCTGGGCAGGGACCCCAGCTCATCCCTGTAGCAGTCATAAAGTAATTTCTAATTTAGCTAACTTGCATATGAATGGATGACAGCTACAACAGCATGTTTTCTAAGCTCAGCTTACCTTGATTAGAGAGCTAGTCAAAACTGGGGGAAACAATAGTTGCTTGGTTCACCTGGACTCTCTAAATATATCTATCATTGGACAAATTCTGCCCATGGGGAGGGGATTCTAGACCCCAACTTCACATGGTGTGGTGGGAAACAGAACAAAGAAAAGCTCTCCATCACCCCAAATTTAAAATGCATGAGAAGGGAAATGTCTGCTTTAAAGCCACCCATCTGGGCCCACCTACATGCTGACTTGGTAAGATCTCACACCTAGGTCTCTGATGCTGCTGATTAAACTCACAAAGAACTAAGGCATGTAAGATAATTCTATTTTCTAATATGGTCTGTACTCTTACACGCTGAATGCCAATTCTAGGATTCTAGAGCTCTGTTAAGTGCTTTTATTGGTGCATTATAGTTTCACATCATATGTAAATCATGTTGACATTGACATACAAGTACTCAGCACTTAGTGACTCCCCTATTTTCCCCCTTCCCAATACAGAGTACTGAGACTGACATCGGTATATTCACATATGTACACATAGTCAATGGTAGTAATTCCATTTATGAATCTCAGACTTCCCCTTCCCCTTCCATTAGACCACCTCCCTGGCTCCACTGAGGCTTTTCTTCTGTTATCTCGAGTCCCTCTGATATCCCATTTACTTCCAAGTTTCCACATATGAGAAAAAATATATGACCCTTCACTTTCTGATCTCCAGGTCCTTCCATTTTCTTGGAAAGACATAATTTTGTTCTTCTTTATTGCTGAGTAAAATTACATATGTGTGTTTCCCATAATTTTGTAATTCATTCATCTATTTATGTACAACTAGGTTGGTTCCATAATTTGGCTATTGTGAATTGTGCTGCTATGAATATGGGTATGCATATGTTACTGTAATTCTCTGCTTTCAACCCCTTTGGGAAGATACCCAGGAGTGGTATAGCTGTATCATATGATGGATCCATTCACAGTTTTCTAAGGAATCTCCACACTTATCTCCATATTGGCTGAACTAATTTTCACTCTTACCAACTGTGTAGAAGGGTTCCTATTTCCCCACATGCATGCCAACATTTATTGTTTTTTGACTTCTTGATGATTCCCATTCTGATTGGGTTTAGATGGAATCTCAGAGTAGTTTTGATTTGTATCTCCCTGATTGCTAACAATGTTGAAAATTTTTCATGTATCTATTGGCCATTTGTATCTATTGGCCATCTCTTCTTTTGTGAAGTGACCTTTCATTTCATTTGCCCATTTCTTGATTGGGTTATTTGTTTTTCTTAGTGTAGAGTCTTTTAAATTCTTTGTCTAGAGGTACCGGACCGCCTGCGCGCGCCCCACCCCGGCAGCCACCCGCGCCACCTCGCCAGGCCCCTTGTGCGCAGGTACCGGACCGCCCACGCGCGCCCCACCCCGGAAGCCCCCGGCCACCTCGCCGGGCCCCTTGTGCGCCGGGTCCCGGACCGCCCGCGCGCGCCCCACCCCGGAAGCCCCCGGCCACCTCGCCGGGCCCCTTGTGCGCCGGGTACCGGACCGC
>PVJS01038977.1:0-19127 GCA_004027185.1 Glis glis
CAGCTACTCGAAGAGGGCATAGGCCCAACACTGCAACACATAGGCACAGGTAAAGACTTCCTCAACAAGACCCCAAAGGCACAGGAAACTAAAATGAGGATTAATACGTGGGATTGCATTAAACTAAAGAGTTTTTGTGCAGCAAAGGAAACAATCAAGAACCTCAACAGAGAGCCGACAGAATGGGAGAAGATTTTTGTCAGGTACTCCTCTGATAAAGGACTAATATCTAGAATATATAGAGAACCAGAAAGTCACCAATAAGAACACAAACAACCCAATCCAAAAATGGGCAAGTGAACTAAATAGGCAATTCACAAAAGAAATACAAATGGCCAATGAGTATATGAAAAAATGTTTAGCATCATTAGCACTCAGAGAAATGCAAATCAAAACTACCCTGAAATTTCACCTAACCCCAATTAGAATGGCAATCATTAAAAACACAAAAAACAAATGCTGGCGAGGATGTGGAGAAGTACAAACCCTAATACACTGGTGGTGGGATTGCAAATTATTGTAACTACTTTGGAAAACAGTGTGGAGGATACTCAGAAGATTGGGAATGAACCTACCTTATGACCCAGCAATACCACTTCTAGGGATCTACCCAAAAGAATGGAAACCAAATTACCAGACTAATGCATGCATATCTATGTTTATAGCTGCACAATTCACAACTGCCAAACTATGAAACCAGCCAAGATGCCCATTAACTGATGAATGGATTACAGAACTATGGGATATGTACACAATGAAATTTTATGCAGCCATCAAGAACAATAATATTACATCATTTGCAGCAAAGTGGGTGGAATTAGAGAACACTATGCTTAGTAGTAGATTAGTCAGTCACAAAAAGTGAAAAGTCAGATGCTCTCCCTAATATGAGCTAGGGAGAACAGGGCATAGGAGGGACTCCAGACAAAAATGGAGAAAACCTCTGATGAGCAAAGGAGAACTAACTGAGGAGGATGGAAGGAGGGAAGAGGGAAACACTCTAATGCACAGAATGCATATATGCAAATATACCAAAGTCAACTACTATGCTGAGCATGATTAAGAGGGAAGGGGAGGGAATGGGGGTGGGAATTGGGGGAGGGGTCATTGACCATTGTGTGCATGTATACTTCTACCATCCTGAAATACATTAAGTTGTATAATCACAATGCACCAATTAAAAATAAATAAAAAATAAAATAAAAAAGCAAGTGATAAGTGAAAGAAAGTACGAAATAAAAGGAAATACAAATTGCACAATAAGGTTTGTGTAAATGATAAATATACATACACAGAACAACAGTACACATTTTTTTTTTTTTTGGCGGTACCAGGGATTGAACCCAGGGGCGTTCTAGCTCCATGCTACACCCCCGGCCCTATTTATTTATCCTTTATTTTGAAACTGGGTCTCACGAAGTTGCGGAGGGCCTCACTAGGGAGAGAGAGAGAGAGAGAGAGAGCTGAGGCTGGCTGTGAACCCAGATCCTCCGGTCTCCGCCTCCCAAAGTACTGGAATTAAAAGCGTGCTCCACCACGCCTGGCTCCAACAGTACACATTTAAACAAAAAATATACACACTGAATACATTGCAATGGTTGCCAAATAGAAAAAGTGGGAAGGAAGAGAATTATTGGAAATGAAAGATAATAAGTGCAAATATACATAGATTTCTACATGTATACATGTACTCACATATAGAAACATACATTCATATGTACATACTCATGAAAGGGTTCTATCCACCCTCTATGCCTCAATACAAAAGAATTTTGAAAAAAAAAAGATGAAGACAGAAATCCCTGCACAAATCTAATATAATTAAATGAAATAATATATCTGACAATACCTTATCAATTATAAAGAACTAATGCAAGTGGTACTCCAAATATACAATTAAATTATTATTCCCAGAGAACTATGATAAGAGAAGTTTAGGTTATTTTAGTTTTAAAAAACAAAAATTTGAAGAAAAATAGGTAAAAATACTCAGCCAATAAGGATGTTCTGATTACATTATTGAAAAGTAATTTAATCACCAGAACGATATGCGCGTCTCCGCCTACTGCACAAGGGCACACTTGTATATAAAACTTATCTATGGTCAAAACATAAGTCATCTACTCATATCTTGATTTTTTTGTCATATATTATCAATTCAAAAATATACTCCTCACCTGTCTGTTCAACACTGCTGTTTGACTTCTTCGAGAACTGTATGTCACCTTGGTAAGACTCTCTTCATTTCTAGTCTCATGAGAGAAAGCATGCCTTTGTCAACTGTCCAACTTTGATTTCATTAACCTTAACTTTCTCAAACTGAAGCTGTCGGCATTTGATAGGAAATGGAGGACTGAGATAAATAAGCTGAGGGAAGATAATCTGCATATAGTGGGAAAACTAATCACATTAAAAAATACTTAAAAGGGAAATATTTTATACTACTTTAAAGATAAGGGGAAAAAAAGAACCTCAAAAGATATCAAGAACATCTTAATCACATGTATTGCATGTCCTTTTAATACAGAAAGTGGAGCTGGGGGTGCAGCTCAGTGGTAGAGCATGTTTAGCACACATATATGAGGCTCTGGGTTCAATCTCCAGCACCCCCGGCCCCCAAAAAAACACAGTAAGAACTCTTACTTGCTTTAAACATGTGATGTTTCTAAGTTCTCCAACCTTAACCCTTTAAAGGCCAAATTTTTAACCACCTCTTGGCAACAGTACCAAATCATAAAACCTATCTTTTTTACCAGTGTGTAGGGGAAGAAGGGAGATCTCTTTGTCTATAAAGGATCATAATTATGATCAGCTGTCACTACTACAGTCCATGTGTCAGACTTTCCGAACTTTCACCTTTCTAAATATCTACTTTAAATGTGCAAACTTAACCAAGGTTAAAGTTTAAAAATCTCAGTAAGTGTAGACTCCAGTATTGCTCACAGTACAGATAAAATAAATAAATTCCTAACTGAAGGACTAATAAAACTTTAGTACATTGGCTCTGTACATATTTAATCAGTCCAATAGCCTTCTTTGATTTAATTTCAGATTCTTAGCTCTAGTAGTAGTGATGGTTTAATAAGAATTTCAAACAGATTTTAATGTCAATTATAGTCTTTGTTCAACATTCTGTTTCTTTTTTTTTTTTGTGGTACTGGGAATTGTACCCAGAGTCATTCTACCTCTGAGCCACACCTCCAGACTGATTTTATTTCTTATTTGGAAAAAGAGTCTCACTAGATTGCTGAGAGCCCCGCTAAGTTGGCGAGGCTGGCTTTGAACCTGTGATTCTCCTGTCTCAGTGTCCCAAGTACTAGGATTACAAGTGTGCACCACCACGCCCGACTTAGTATTCTATTTCTATATCATTATTATAATTTTATAAACTAACAGGCTTAACATCAATGAATTCATTACAACCAAACAGTCATGGTGGTCATGCTTCATTTCAATTTGTCCTAGTATCCCTAAAGCAATTTGTTCTACTGTCCATAACTAGGCTCTGGGCTGTGAAGGCAAGCATAGGTTCCATTATGCCGAATCCTTCTGCCTTAAGTGCAGTAGATTCTCTGGCATTTGAGATTACAAAAGGCATTTTAAAGTCCTTACACGGCTTTGGGGGATATTTGTGTGTGTGTTTGTGGGGGGGGGAATGGGGGTGGAACCCAGGGACATTCTATCTCTGAGCTACACTGCTCCCCCCAACCGTGTGTGTGTGTGTGTGTGTGTGTCTGTGTGCACGTTACTAGGGATTGAACCCAGGGGCATTCTACCTATGCGCTAACACCTCCAGCCCTTTAAAAGAATAATTTTTTGAAACAGGGTCTCACTAGGTTGCTGCAAGTCTCACTAAATTGCTAAGGCTGACCTCGAACCTGAGATACTCCTGTCTTAGCCTCCCAAATACTGCTGGGATGACAGGCGTGCACCACCACACCTGGCTTTCTTTTTTTTGCGGTACTGGGGATTGAATCCAGGGGCGTTCTACCTCTGCGCTACACCCCCGGCCCTATTTTTTTATACTTTATTTTGAAACCGGGTCTCACGAAGTTGCAGAGGGCCTCACTAGGTAGAAAGAGAGAGAGAGAGACAGGGAGAGAGAGAGAGAGAGACAGAGAGAAAGAGTGCGGGAGAGTGCGCGCTGAGGCTGGCCGCGAACCCGGATCCTCGTCTCCGCCTCCCAAAGTACTGGGATTACAAGCGTGCGCCACCACGCCCGGCCTCTGGCTTTCTTTTTTATTTTGAAACAGGGTCTCGGTAAATTGCTGAGGGCCTTGCTAAATTGCAGAGGCTGACATCTAATCTGCCATCCTTCTGTATCAGGCTCCCAAGTACTGAGATTACAGGCGTGTGCCACTACACCTACACCTGGCTGGAGATAAATACTTTTTTTTTTTTGTGGTACCGGGGATTGAACCCAGGGGCGTTTTACTTCCGAGCTACCCCCCCCCCCGGCCCTACTTTTTATACTTCATTTTGAAACCGGGTCTCACGAAGTTGCAGAGGGCCTCACTAAGTAGCTGAGGCTGGCCATGAACCCGGATCCTCCGGTCTCCGCCTCCCAAGTACTGGGATTACAAGCATGCGCCACCATGCCTGGCTGGAGATAAATACTTTAAGGACATAAAAAGTTTCAGGAGTATGTCCAAAATATACTAGACTAAATGTATATTAACTTTTCCAAATACTGGTTCCTTACAACTAGAATTTCTTCAATGCCAAAATATTAGAGAAAGTATATAAATGAGTCTTTTTTGGGGGGTGCTTGATATCCCTTCTGAATCATATTTACATGAACCGTGACTATAAGTTTCAGCCAAGCTAAAGTTCTGAAAGATAGAAATTCAGAAAGATGATCCTGAATATATTGTGTGCTATTTTCTTATCATGTAGATTTCCAGCCACTGTATTCTCAATTTTTTTTTTTTTTGCGGTACCAGGGATTGAACCCAGGGGCGTTCTACCTCCACGCTACACCCCCGGCCCTATTTTTTTATCCTTTATTTTGAAACTGGGTCTCACGAAGTTGCGGAGGGCCTCACTAGGTAGAGAGAGAGAGAGAGAGACAAGGAAAGAGGGAGAGGGAGAGGGAGAGGGAGAGAGAGAGAGAGAGAGAGAGAGAGAGAGAGCTGAGGCTGGCCGCGAACCCGGATCCTCCAGTCTCTGCCTCCCAAAGTACTGGGATTACAAGCGTGCGCCACCACACCTGGCAGTATTCTCACTTTGATATCTACTCTTATAATAAAAGTGAACATGAGTAAAAATGTTAAGCTATGAGCCAGGTGTGGTGGCACATGTAATCCCAGTATTTTGGGAGGCTGAGACAGGAGGATTGCAGGTTTGAGGATAGCCTCCACAATTTAGCTAGACCCTATTTCAAAATAAAAAACGAAATGGGGCTGGGGTGTAGCTCAGAGGTAGAACACCCCTGGGTTTTATCAGTAACTAACAGACACATACACACACACGGCTATAGATTGATTTTTTAAAATTTATTTTAACTTTAAGGCTATTCCTTGAAATATTTGGAAGCAAATTACTACTAGAGTTCATAATCCTTACCTTGTATATCAAATAAACATTAACATAGTGAATTAAATCAAAGAATGTATAAGAGAGCCAAACCATAGGGCATGGCCTGCTAGGAGACTCTGAATATAGACAACTTATTCCTAATCCTGAATCTGAAGTAAACTGCAAACCTCTTTTAAACAGATGGAAGTTGAGGCAAATAAGAGGAAAAATCTTAACGATGCAGGCGCAGTGGGACAACACGTTATTGAATTTGGTATCTGATTCTCTTTGCCAAAGCACTTATATACTGTAAAAAACATCTAATTTTCATTGCAGAAAAAGATTCAACTAAAAATGTAGTTTAAAGTTTAAGTGACTTTGTAAAACAGAATTCATTCATAATTTATAATGAACAATTTATGAGTAAATTGTCCTATTGTTACTGCTCAGCTTCATGGTTTATTTAACTGATGACTGCTATCCCCACCAGGGACAATAAAATAATTCAGAATGTTGTGTTTATTCTCACTTTTTTTTTTTTGCGGAACTGGGGCTGGAACCCAGGGACATTCTACTGCAGAGCTATATATCCCCAGCCCTATTTTCTATTCTTCATTTTGAAACAGGGTCTCACTAAATTGTGGAGGGCCTCACTAAGTAGCTGAAGCTGGCCACGAACCTGTGATCCTCCTGTCTCAGCCTCCCAAGTACTGAGGGAGGATTACATTTGGGATTGTATTTGGGATTACAAGCCTGAGCCACCACACCCGGCTTATTCTCGCCTTTTAAGGTTAATTACTTTGTTTAAACAATTTCACAACTCTGTCCCACCCTACCCAGCCCTACTTCACAATTTAAGACAGTAATGTAGAAGATAAATAACTTGCGCTTTTGTGGTACTGGGGATGGCACCCAGGAGCATTCTACCTCTGAGCTACAACTCCAGCCCTTTTTATTTTTTATTTTGAAACAGGATCATGCTAGGTTGCTTACAGTCCCACTAAGTTGCTAAGGCTGTCTTTGAACCTGTGATACTCCTGTCTCAGCCTCCCTAGTACTGGGATTACAGGTGAGTGCTACCACACCCAGCTAAGTACTTGCTTTTAAAAAGCAATTTCGCTTCAGTAAAATGTTTATATTCAAAGGAATAACATAAAACAAGGAAAATATTACAGGCAAGAATGGTATTGACTGAAACACTAAGTATGTTATCAAGTATTTTCATCTTAAAAATATTCAACAAGGGTTTAAAATATAGTTAAGTTTACCACTATCTAGTAGGGTTGAATGTGTGCAGTATACAACCCAGCAGTCTGCACTTCTCAATACATATCCTAGAGAAACTTATAATGTGTACGTCATGGTGGAGCTCATGGTTGTGTTGAAAGATGCACTTGGTGCGGTGAAGAAGGATTGAGAAGCATGTCTATAAATTCCAATTTTCTTAGAGAAAAACACATACTCTGATTATGTTGTTGGAATTCTCAATTCTGTGGACACTGAATACAATCATGAAAAGCACTGAACCGAAACCTTCCACCCACCTAGTATTAATAGTGCTTTTCTACCCAAAGAAAAATCCTTTTTCTCCCCCTGGTACTGGGGATTGAACCCAGAGACATTCTACCTTCGGGCTACACCCCCAGCCCGATTTTATTTCTTATTTGGAAACAGGATCTCACTAGGTTAATGAGTCTCACTATTTGCTGAGGCTGTCCTCGAACCTGTATTCTCCTGTCTCAGCCTCCCTCAGCATGCACCACCACACCTGGCTAGAAAAATCCTTTTTAAAAAAATTTAAGCCGGGCATGGTGGCGCACGTTTGTAATCCCAGTACTTTGGGAGGCAGAGACCGGAGGATCCGGGTTCGCGGCCAACCTCAGCGCGCATGCGGCGCGCGCGAGATCGATCTCTGTCTCTCTCTCTCTCTCTCTCTCTCTCTCTCTCTCTCTCTCTACCTAGCGAGGGCCTCCGCAACTTCGTGAGACCCAGTTTCAAAAATAAAGCATAAAAAAAATAGGGCCGGGGGCGTAGCGCGGAGGTAGAACGCCCTTGCGTTCAGTCCCCGTTACCGCAAAAAAAAAAATAAATAAATAAAAAAAAATTTAATTACAAAGTAAAACAAGGTGTGCAAAATTCAACACAGATTAAATCTTTAGTTGTTGGCAGAGAAAAATATATATTCTTACTTCATTAATCAATGCTCCTGTAAACATGCAGAGAGATTTACCAATCATATTAACTCAGCAAAGCTCAAAATATTTTGACCCAAAATACATTTTCATCTATTCTTGTCCTTTCTTGTCAAAGACTAGTTTAGAGGCAAGCTTAGTGGTGCACCTGTAAACCCAATACTTGGGAGGCTGAGACAGGAGGATCACAGGTTTGAAGCTAACCTCAGCAACTAAGTGAGGCCCTTAGCAACTTAGTAGGACTTTGTTTCAAAATAAAAATAAAATAGGACTGGGGGTGTACACGTGTGTACACACACACACACACACACACACACACACACACCACAGACTACTTTAGGTTTTAATTTAAATTGAAACAATTTCTATGTATAATATCATGAATTCGATTGATATAAAATATCTTTTCTTCCCTTCTCCTAGAATGTCAGTGTATATAGTTCTCCTTTCCACACTATTAAGGAAAATATAAACAAAACACAGAATTTTGATATCCTCAATTATGTAAATTGCAATTAATTCCAATGTACTCTGAGGCACTGAACAATTTCAATGCAGCTAATGTTAAAAGTATTTTGGGCTGGGCATGGTGGCGCACGCTTGTAATCCCAGTACTTTGGGAGGTGGAGACCGGAAGATCCGGGTTTGCGGCCAGCCTCAGCTCACTCTCTCTCTCTGTCTCTCTCTCTACTTAGTGAGGCCCTCCGCAACTTTGTGAGACCCAGTTTCAAAATAAAGTATAAAAAAATAGGGCCAGGGGCGCAAAAAAAAAAAAGTATTTTGGAGATGTATCTAATTTTATTTTTACTAATTTTTAAACACTGACTCAGAAAAAACAAAATGTTTTTGATGATATGAAGAACAATCAATTTTTATTTAACAATTTTTAACAACAGGGCTTATAATGAATTAATATTTCCTTTGAAGTGTTTGGCCAGAAAGACACCAAAAGTTCAAAATGTCTGGTTTCTTAACCAGTTTCACTCTATGAAGAATCTCAGTAAAATCTCTAACTCAAACTGTGAAATTAGTTGATACTGAATTAAAAACAGGAATTAGAAAATGTAATTCTAAATTTACACCTGCCTCTTAAGCTATGATATCTTGGCCAAGTTACAGCACATAAATGTAAGACTCCTCAGCTGCGAAATGGAAAGACAGTATTACATGTGCTCTGGTTAGTCCACAGGCTGATATAAACAAGAAATCAAGTAACCTGTGTGAGAACTACCTGAAAAATATAAAACAAAAAGCAGACAGAGGTGTTAGTAGTAGTAAACATGTAAGAGTCAGAGCCAGGCGTGGTGGCGCACGCTTGTAATCTCAGTACTTGAGAGGCTGAGACAGGAGGATCGAAAGTTCGTGGCCAGCCTCAGCTACTTAGGGAGGTAGAATGCCCCTGGGTTCGATCCCCAGTACTGCAAAAAAAAAAAAAAAAAAAGAGTCAGAAAAAATATTTGGATCTGTTCTTCCTGTAAGGCTGAGGGTTTTTTTTAAGGTATGCATTTAAAATTCTTTAATTTTAAAGGATTTTAAAGCTTAATGCTGGGCGTGGTAGTGCATGCTTGTAATCCCAGTACTTGGGAGGCTAAGACAGGAGGATCAAAGGTTCGCAGCCAGCCTCAGCTACACAGTGAGGCCCTCTGCAACTTAGTGAGACCCTGTTTCAAAATAAAGAATAAAAAATAGGACTGGGGGTGTAGCCCGGAGGTAGAATGCCCCTGAGTTCCAGCCCCAGTTCTGCAAAAACAAAAAAACACTTTAATTATAAATGAATAAAAAGTTGAATAAAAGAAAATTAAAAGGAAATATACTGAGAGAATTTGGATTATACAGGGAAATTTGTCCAAAGTAGTGGGGAAATATATTACTGTGAAATAAATTATGAAAGGCAGTACCAACTCTTTAGGTGAAATGAAATTATGCTAGGGAATTAAAATACTGTAATGCATCAATCATGGTTAATATTCTCAGCCTTACCTCTGCCCATTTAAGAATACAGGTCATACAGAAGACATGATTACAACTTTCTGGAAAACCAACTTCCTTCTTTAATAGGCAATTAAGACATATTGGGCATCTGTCTGCTTCACTGTATAACAGACCAGTTGTAGCAGTACTGTTTCTGTTTTCTCCACCTGTAAAATAAAACAACCACATGTGTTTTTTAGTCCTCTAGAACCAAATGACTTATGTTTATGGCAATATGGTAGACTAGATACTTTAAGGGCCCTCCTACTACAAAACACTTAGATCTTAAATAACAAACATAGCCCCAACATTCACATATATATATTGGGTTTGGCTGGTAATTGAACCCAGCACCTTGCACATGCTCTACCACTGAACTGCACCATAGCCAACTTTCTTCAATTCTTAATAAGAAACTAAGAATAACTTTGATTGATTTAAAAATAAATAGTATTTACATGGTTCAAAAACTATAAACTAAAAAAGACTATAGTGACATATCTCCCACTCAAATTTACTCCCACCCATCCAGTTCTACCCAACCCAACATTTAATTTAATTTTCTTTTGTGTTCTTCCAAAGATTTTTTTTTTGTGGTACCGAGGATTGAACCCAGGGGCGTTCTACCTCCACGCTACAACCCCAGCCCTATTTTTTATTCTTTATTTTAAAACAGGGTCTCACTAAGTTGCGGAGGGCCTCACTAAGTAGCTGAGGCTGGCCACGAACCCGGGTCCTCCGGTCTCAGCCTCCCAAGTACTGGGATTACAAGCGTGCGCCACCACACCCGGCTCTAAAGATGTTTTTAATGCACAGAAAAGCAAATCCTAATACATGTTCTTCCATATTTCCTTTTTCACACAGATGCTACAACACTATATACATTAGTCTGTGTTTTTCTTTTTAAATTACTGATGAGCCAGGAGTGGTGGCACATGCCTATAATCCCTGTACTTGGGAAGCTGAGATGGGAGGATCGCAGGTTTGAGGGCAGCCTCAGCAAATAGTGAGACTCTCATTAACCTAGCAAGACCCTGCTTCAAAATAAAAATAAAATAGGGCTGGAAGTGTATCTCGGAGGCGGAATGCACCTGGGTTCAATCCCTAGTGCCACAAAAAAGAAACAAAGATAATAAATTATTGATGGACATTCACTTGCTTTCAGCCTTTGCCTAAGATAAACACTGCAATAACAAATTCTGTTATTTCCCAATTTTGAAAGTATGTCTACAGAATAAATTCCTAAAATAGAACTGCTACATCAATGTTGAGTGTGCACTGGTAATATGAATATATGAATGGATACTACACCAAATTATCCTCCTTAGAATTTGTACTAATTTAAACTATGACCAGGAATGTAATCAACTTATAATACATTGCTGGCTCATAAGCAAATAAAAAAAAACTCTAAAATTTAACATAAAAATAAAACAAAAATAAAGGAATGCTCAGCAAAATGTGAACAGTACACAGCATGCAAATGGAAAAGCTGGGATTATCCTGGGCACAGATATTCTTAGTATTTTTTAGATCTGGAGACCAAGCCTTTCCGGGTAGGACAGTGAGAAATGCCAGTATTAACCAAGACTGTGAACGGAGATGATGTGATGCCACATGGGTCTAAGAAGTACAAGTGCTGTAGAGGAAGGAATCCCAAAAGGAGGCACTCAGGATTCCATAGATTAAATCTACCAAATAGCAACTCATAACCAAGTATTACCAAACCTAAGAAAATAAGTCACCTTTATTGATAGTACGAACAAATTTAGAAACCCACTGGCTTCAAATGTCAGAATTTTCAAATACCACACAGAATGACTAAACAACAGATTAGACCGACAAGAAAAGAATACTTTGAAACGGGAAGACAAATTTGAAGAAACTAGGTTTTAGGAGACAAAAAAGGAGATGTAACTGTGAAGGAGGCTAAGACAAGAGGTCAGAGCAAAGTCTAACATACTAACTGAAACCCAGATGAGAATAAAAGAGGTAAAATAAACCAGGCATAGTGTCACACACCTATAATCCCAGTAGTTGGGAAGCTTAAAAGGGGGGAATCACAGGTTCGAGGCTAGCCTCAGGAATTTAGAGAGGCCCCGTTTCAAAAAATAAAAAGGGCTGGGGGTCTAGCTCAGAGGTAGAATGTCCCTGGATTCAATCCCCAGTACCAAAATAAAAAAATAAGTAAATAAATAAATAAATAGTAAATAATAAAAAAATAAAAAGGGCTGAGGGTATAGCTTAGAGGTAGAATGCCCATGGGTTCAATCCCAGGTACCAAAAAATGAAAGAGGAAATTATTTAAAAACTTGAACCAACAGATAAAGGAAACACAATATATGCTAAAGAGGAGAAACAAAAACAGATGCCTAAAAACAACAGAGTGAAACTGTACAACAAAGTGAAAATAGGGAGCCAGGCATGGTGGCACACGCTTGTAATCCCAGTACTTGGGAGGCTGAGGCAGGAGGATCGCAGGTTCACAGTCAGCCTCAGCTACTTAGTGACACTCTCTGCAACTTAGTAAGACCCTGTTTCAAAATAAAAAATAAAAAAAAAATAATGCTGGGGGTGTAGCTCGGTGGTAGAATGCCCCTGGGTTCAATCCCCAGTACTGCAAAAAAGAAAAGAAAATAGGATCTTAAAAACAGAAAATGGGGAGGGGTATGGAATGAGAAAAGACAGATCATCTACAAGGGAATGACAATTAGACTGAGAAGAGATTTCTAGATACCCAAAAAGAAGATAAGAAAATGGCCAGGCACTGTGGCACACACCTAGGATATCAGTACTTGGGAGGCTGAGACAGGAGGATCACAGGTTTAAGGCCAGTGTGCAGTAATTTAGCAAACCCTGGTTCAAAAATAAAAAAAGGGCTGGGAGTTAGCTGGGCATGGTGGCCCACACCTGTAATCCCAGTACTTGGAGACTGAGATAGGAGGATCACAGGTTTGAGGATAGCCTCAGTAAGGTAGGAGACTCTCAGCAACCTAGGGACACCCTGTTTCAAAACAAAAATTACAACTGGGTTGGGGGTATAGCTCAGAGGTAGAATGTCCCTGGGTTCAATTCCAAATCCCCCCCCAAAAAACAGGGGCTAGTGGTGTAGCTGGGAAGTAGAACCCCCCCATTCAATCCCCAGTAAAACACACACACACACACACACACACACACACACACACTCACAAAACAAGAAAATAATTAACTAATATCATCAAAAGTGCTAAGAGAAAAAAACCTATCAATCCAGAGTTATACAGAGTAAAACTATCTTTGAATAGTTCTGAAGAGGATAAAGATAAAAAACTTAAGAATCTATCACCCATAGACCTTCACTAAAGAAATGACTTAAGACTCTCTTCAAGAAGAAAAAGATGGAAAGGAAACAAAATTCAAGCAAACACAGTCTGAGTAAAACATCTAATTTGTGTTTGAAATAGAGAAGCAAAATAATAAATAAATTTAACTTACAAATCAAGACTAGGACAATAAGAGTTAAAGTGTTCCAAAGTTCTTTTTCTGTTAACAATGAAGATTAAACTTACTTTAGAAGCAGAAGATAATGTTAATGCTAACTAGTAAAAAAGTAAAATAAAAAGATAAAAGAGAAACTCTTAAACCAGGAGAGAACAAAACTTTAAAACAGTTCAATAAACCAAAAAACCTTAATTAATCAATATTAAAACATGAGAGGAAGAAAAAAAATGTGTGCACCTCATAAGTAGTTTATTTCAGAATTTAAGAACGACATAAGTAAGTAACAACAAAAAACTCCTTATGTGTTTTGACATGTATACAAATGAACTGTTTGGAAACACCAAGTTTTGCTTTCAACAGACAGGCTTTATAAAAACGAAAAGTTACCTTCCATATCTTCATACTCCTGATCTCCCACATTTAAGGTACATACAGTTTTCTTCTTCATTTTTCCTTGTGAAAGGGTTTCCTATAAGATAAATTATAATAGAGAATTTTTATATTTGCTTTCTCCTAATAATATCAATTTAAAAATAATTCTAAACTATAAGAAATTATTTTACATATAAAAGAATAAGCCAATTCAATAAACCAGTATAAGCCAAGCCAATCAGTTTGTGGATAATTCAGTACTTTTACAATACTTGAAAGCAAAAAGCAGTCTTAATGAAAAGAAAAACTGTATAACTATTAAATAATAAAGGCTAAATGATAAATTCTTTGACAACCTCAGCAACTTAGTGAGACCCTGTTTCACAACAAAAAATAAAATAGGGATGGGGATGTCGCTCAGAAGGAGAATGCTTCAACTCCAGCCTCCAGTACAAAAAAATAAAAATAAAAAAAAGAGGACCAACTCTCTAGCATATAGGCACAGGAAGAGACTTCCTCAATAAGATCCCTAAAGCTCAGGAAATGAAAGCAAGTATCAATAAAGGGGATGGTATTAAATTAAAAAGCTTCTGCACAGCAAAGGCAACTACCAAGAGTGTAACCAGAGAGCCTACAGAATGGAAGAAATCTTTGCCAACTACTCCTCTAGCAGAGGTCTAATATCCAGAATACATAAAGAACTGAAAAAACACCAAAAAATCCCCCAAACAACCCAATTAAAAAATGAGCAACTGAACTAAATAGACACTTCTCGAAAGAATTAAAATGGCCAAAAATGTTCAACATCTTTAGCAATCTGGGAAATGCAAATCAAAACTACACTGAGATTCCATCTCCAGTTAGAATGGTAATCATCAAGAATACCAACAATAAGAAGTGCTGGCAAGGATACGGAGAAAAAAAGAAATGCTTATAAGTTGTTGTTAGGATTATAAATTAGTATAACCACTATGGAGATAAGTATGGAGGTTCCTTAAAAGACTAGGAATTAAACCACAATATAATCCAGCTATACCACTCCTACGTATCTTTTCAAAAGAATTTAAAATCAGAATACTATTGTGATACATGCATACCCATGCTTATAGCAGCACAACACATAATAGCTAAGTTATGGAACCAACATAGTTGTCCATCAACAGATGAATGAATAAAGAAAATGTGGTATATATACCCAATGGAATTTTACTTAACCATAAAGAAGAAAAAAATTATGTGATTTGTAAGAAAATAGATGAAACTGGAGAATATCATGGTAAGTTCAGTCAGACTAAGAAAACCAAGGGTTGCAGTGTTTTCTCTCACATGTGGAAGCTAGAGGAAAATGGAAAGAAAGGGGACCTCATGAAAACTAGGAAAGAGACCAGCAGAGTAGTGGGAGGGGACTGGGAGAGGGAGAGGGGAGGGAAGGGAAGAGGTCAAATAATGTTATGTGCATATATGAAGGTATCACTATAAATCTATCATGCACAACTATACCAATAAAAATTATTTTAAAAGAAGCATACTAATCATTCATCTAAAAAAAGAAATTCAAGTAGCCATTTCATTTTAAAATATATAAAAAGTGCAATCAGGGCGTTCCAGTCCTTGGTGAAGTGGAGTAAGCACATGCTACTCTGTTAATCTCACTGAGTGAAACTGAAACCCAGACAAAATTAACGAGCAGTGATGTGAAGACTCAAAATAATAACAGGTGGGTTAGGGAAGAGATAAGAATCTGATACATCAAGCTAACAGTAAGTTTATCATTTTTCCCAACCCAGAACTCCCTGGTCTGGACTTAATGGAGCCTAAAACCTAGAAACTGGGCATTGGTAATGACAGAGAGCTACAAGAGAAGAATATCTCTCTAGCTCTGTCTGGGGAGTAAGAAAGGGATCTCTTGATGCTGAGCAAGAGGAATATTGTTCCTTTTCCTTTCTATTCCTCATACCCCGACACTAAGGCATCCCGTGTTGGTGGTGGCTGCAACACTGGCAGCAGCAGGAGCCTAAAGCTGCGAGAGGAACCTTCCTTATAGACTAAAGAAACTATGGGCCACCTTGTTGACTTTTCTTCTCTCTTCCTCTCACGTGGAATACAGACACAGTTATGGAAAGTGCAGTAAATGAAGACTGAGCTTTCTGGCCAGAGGACAGAAAAGACCATGGATATAACAGATGAAAAAGCTTGAGAAAGTAATGGTAATGGTTTAGATTCTGAAAACTAAAATATGAGATTAAACCTCCATGCAGGTCAGATGTTGGCTACGGTATAGTGCACACACTAAGACAATTAGCAAAAAACCATACCAAGATGATACAGCAATAGGTGAATTATCTACATGAATTATCTAAAGGGTGGACAAAGATTTTTTAAATCAGGTATAAAAAGCTTCAACAAGTATGAGCAAATACTCTTGAAACAAATGGAAAGATTTTCAAAATCACAGCAAAGAGATAGAAAATATAAAGAACAACCAAGCCAGGCATGGTGGTGCACACCTGTAATCCCAGTACTTGGGAGGCTGAAACAGGAGGATTGCGGGTTCGAGAACAGTGCCTCGAGACTCCCAGGAACCTAGCAAGACCCTGTTTCAAAAAACAAAAAATAAGAAGGGCTGGAGGTATAGCTCAGAGGTAAAATGCCGCTGGGTTCAAGACCCAGTACATAAATAAATAAATAAATAAATAAATAAATAAAACCTACACCACATAGACTCAATAGCAGAATGAAAACAGAGTAAGGAGTCAGTGCATCTGAAGACAGATCAAATAGATCAATAGAAATTATCCAATCAGAACGAGAGAAAAAAGTATTTAAAAAATACAAGGAGCCTTGGGAGCCTATGAGGCAATACCAAAACCCTAACAAGTATGTCCAGAGCCCAAGGAGAGGGCGATGAGAACAGTGATAGCGGCAGTGGCAATGGAAGAGGCAGAGAAGTAGTAACAGGGAGGACTGGAAACTCACTAAAATTTGGTAAACTTCTACATTTAAGAAGCTCACAGAGCCGGGCGTGGTGATGCATGCTTGTAATCCCAGTACTTAAGAGGCTGAGACAAGAAGACTGAAGGTTCAAGGACAGCCTCAGCAACCTATAGAGACCCTGTTTCTAAACAAAAAATCAAAGGGCTGAGGGTGTAACTCGGAGGTAGAATGCCCCTGGGTTCAACCCCTAGTACTCCCCCCAAATAAAAAAAGAGGAAAGAAGCTCACAAATCCCCCAGAAGGACAAGCAATGAAATCCATGTCTGGACACCTTATAGTCAAATTGCTGAAAAATCACAAAGGAAAAAAGCAGCCAGAAAGAAATAATGCATTACTGAGGAGGAAAGGTGGAGGATAGATTATTTGAATGGTAAAGAAACCATACATGCCAAGCCGGGGGTGGTGGCGCACGCTTGTAATCCCAGTACTTGGGAGGCTGAGATCGGAGGATCACAGGTTCGCAGCCAGCCTTGGCTACTTAGTGAGGCCCTCCGCAACTTAGTGAGATCCGGTTTCAAAATAAAGAATAAAAAATAGCCCTGGGGGTGTAGCTCGGAGGTAGAATGCCCCTGGGTTCAATCCCTAGTACTGCAAAAAAAAGAAAAAGAAACCATACATGCCAAAAGGAAACAGACAATATTTTATAAATAGAAAAGAATTGTAAGCCTAAAATCCTCTATCTAGTGAAAATATCCTTTAGCAATCAATGTGATGTAAAAGATATTCTCAGTCGAAGAATAATGATAAGAATTCTTTGCCAGCCCTAAAAGAACTGCTAAATGAAGTTCTTCAGCCACAGGAAACAGAACACCAGGAATGATGGGAGAGCAAGAGAAATGGTAAATTTTCTGGATAAATATAATTAACTGCTCTCATCTTGAATTCTTTAAAATGTTTGGAAATTAAAAGCACATATTTACAACATTTTCTGATAAGATATCTGTAGATATAGAAGACACAAAAGGGACAGGGCAAAGGGACCCACATGGTGTAAGGTTTTCACATTTTCACTTGAAGTGGTATAATACTGATTCTAAGCAGACTATGATAATTTAATATGTATACTATAATCCCTAGAGCTATCATAAAATATAGTCAAAAGCACAATAAACTAGACACTAAAAATTGTTCAAATAACTGAAAGAAGCAACAAAGGAACAAAAGAGGGGAACAAACAGAATGAAACAATATTCCTAAATTCAAGAATGTCAAGTTAAAATATAAAGATGCAGCAAAAGCATCATAACATTAAACTGCTTAAATCAGAAAAGAAATAACCTAATAATCTCAACTCCTACCTTAAGAAACTAGAAAAAGAGCTGAGCGTGGTGGCACACGCCTGTTATCCCAGTACTTGGGAGGCTGAGACAGAAGGATCATAGGTTTGAGGCCAGTCTCAGCAATTTAGCAAGACCATGTTTCAAAATAAAAAATAAATCACAGCTGGGGGTGTATCTTGGAGGTGGAATGCTCCTGGGTTCAATCCCCTGTACCAGGGCAAAGGAAAAAAAAAGGAAAGAAAAAAAAGTAGAAAAAGACCAAAATATATACAAACAGGCAGAAGAAAGGAAATATAAAGAGTAGAAACCAATAAAATTGCAAACAGTAAAACCGAGGGGGGGGGGAAATCAATGAAACCAAAAGCTCATTCTTTGAAAAGATCAATAAGATTTAAACTTCTAGCAAGACTGATGAAGTAGATAACCAGATAGACCAAGAACTATTTAAAGAAATTGAATTTGTAGTTAAAAGCCTTGTACAAAAGAAGCCTCTGGGCCCAGATAATTTCCCTGGTGAATTCTACTAAATATTTAAAGAAGAAATAACACCAAATCAACACAATCTCTTCCAGAAAATAGAAGATGAACACGTCTCAACTAATTTTATGAGTCTAGCATTACCCTGATACCAAAATAAGACACAGATAGTACACAGTAAGAACAAATTGGTATACTAGACTTCATCAAAACAAGGAAAAAACAAAATGATGGTAGATTCAACTATACTAGAGGATACTACTTAGCAATAAAAAGTAACAAAGTAGTATTTCACTCTACCAAGAGTGGATAACATACCAAATAGAAGTAGCCAGTCTCAAAAAATTACTTATTACACATTTGAATTTATGTTTTTTAAATTTATTTTTATTAAATGGTGCTGGGGATTGAACCCAGGGGCATTCTACCTCCCAGCTATACCTTAAGCCCTATTTTATTTTTTATTTGGAAACAGGGTCTTGCTAAGTTGCTGACAGCTTCACTAAGTTGTTGAGGCTGGCTGTGAACCCTGTGATCCTCCTGTATCAGTCTTTCAAGTATTGGGATTATAGGCATGAGCCACCACACCCGGCTATATGGCATTCTTGAAAGGTCAAAACTGTAGTCAAATAACAAGTTACCTGGGTTAGAGGAAGATATAAGTACAAAGATGGCAAGAGGGAGTTTTGAAGCAGATGGAACCATTTTGAATCCTAACTGTGGTGGTGGTAATACAAATGTAGACATGTACTAAAATTCATAGAACTATAAACCCAGAAAATTCTTCAGTATAGTAAATATATACACACACACACACACACACACACACACACACACACACACA
>PVJS01038978.1:0-19118 GCA_004027185.1 Glis glis
AAATAAATAAATAAATAAATAAATAAATAAATAAAATATGTCTACAAGCCAGGTGTGGTGGCACACACTTGTAATCCCAGTACTTAGGAGGCTGAGACAGGAGGATCACAGATTTGAGGACAGCCTCAGCAACCTAGCGAGACCCTGTTTCCAAACAAAAATTAAAAAGGGCTGGGGGTGTAGCTTGGAAGTAGAATGCCCCTGGGTTCAATCCCCAGTACCAATAAGTAAATAAATAAACCAGGAGTGGCGGCACACACCTATAATCCCAGTACTTGGGAGGCTGAGACAGGAGGATCGCAGGTTTGTGGCCAGCCTCAGCAACTTAGTGAAACTCCCAGCAACCTAGTAAGACCATTTCAAAACAAAAAATAGAAAAAGGGCTGGGGGTGTAGCTCAGAGGTAGAATGCCTCCAGGTTCCATCCCCAGTACCAATAAAATAAAATAAAATAATTAAAAGGGCTGGGGTTGTAGCTCAGTGATAAAGTACTGCTGGTTTCAATCCCCAGTACTGAAAAAAAAGGGAAAAAACCCTTTGGAAATGGCTTTGTAACCAGATAATAGGGAGAAGATGGAAAGACTGAGAACAATAATGAATGGAGTCCTAGCAAAACTGTTCAAAGAAGCACGGTGTCTTTTGAGGAGACGATGACGAGGGCTTAGAAGAAAATGAAAATCTCATTGGAAACTGGAGGAGAAAAGATCCTTGTAATGCAGTGGCAGAAAGCTTCATAAAACCATTGCTTACAATAACACGAAAAATAGGAAACGTGCCTAATGAACCGGGTGATCTAGTTAAGGAGATTCCCAGGCAAAGTGTTGAAGATGCCATCTGGAGTATTTTTGGTGTTTATAGTAAAATGGAAGATGAAAGAGATAAACTAAATGAATAACTGTTTAAAAGGAAGAAGCCAGGACTTGATAATTTTGAAAAATTTTAGCCTTTCCAGACAATAAGCAATGCTAAAATTAAGAAATGTTTTTTGTCTAAAGATCAAATCCATAGTGTCTTAGTCCATTTTGTGTTGCTATAACAAAATATCTGAGACTGGGTACTTTATTTTTAAAAATTTTGTTTAGTTTGCCATTCTAGAGGTCTAAGATCATGGATTGAGGCATTTTAGTCTGAGCAATTCTTATAACTCACATAGAGGGAGACATGTAAGTTTTTTATGTGAGTTTTTTTTGGGGGGGGTCCTTTTTTTGGTACTGGGAATTGAACCCAGGTGCATTCTACCTCCGAACTACACCCTCAGACCAATTTTATTTATTTATTGAAACAGGGTCGTGCTATGTTACTGAGAATCTTGCTAAATTGCTGAGGCTGTCCTTCAACCTGCAATCCTCCTGTCTCAGCCTCCTAAGTACTGGGATTATAGGCGTGCATCACTGCGCCAGGTGAGACACGTAGATTTTGACTAGCCCTCAAAATAGTCCCTGATGATCATCTAGGGCATTTAATCAGGCTTTAGCAGAAGAGTAAACTATCTCATGAATGAAGACTACTGAGGACTTATCCTAAAACAGCTTACAAAGAGCTTCAAAATTATCCAAGTAATTAGCAATTAATTTAACTGATTACTACTCTTTAACAAAAGACAATAAAAATCCAGGCCATTAACAAGGTAACATTCACAATGTCCAGCATACAACCAAAAATTCCTAGAAAGACCAAGAAACAGAAAAATGTGCCCTATAACTACGAGAAAAATTAGAAAATAGAGAGATCCAAAAATAACAGAGATAATTAAATAAAGAGGCAAGAATATCAAAGGGATCCTTTATCTATGTACTGAAAATAAAATGACAGCCAGGAGCCATGATGCTAGCCTATAATCCCAGTACTTGGGAGGCTGAGACAGGAGGATCCGGGTTCAAGGCCAGCCCATGGTAACTTAGAGGGACCCTGTCTCAAAATAAAAAAATAAAAAGGGCCAGGCATGATGGCGCACGCTTGTAATCCCAGTACTTGGGAGGCTGAGACCGGAGGATCCGGGTTTGCGGCCAGCCTTAGCTACTTAGTGAGGCCCTCCACAATTTCGTGAGACCCGGTTTCAAAATAAAGTATAGAAAATAGGGCCGGGGGTGTAGCTCGGAGGTAAAACACCCCTGGGTTCAATCCCCGGTACCGCAAAAAAAAAAAAGAATAAAAAATAGGGCTGGGGGTGTAGCCCGGAGGTAGAATGCCCCTGGGTTCAATCCCCAGTTCTGAAAAATAAATAAATAAAGGGCTGGGGGTGTAGCTTGGAGGTAGAATGTCTCTAGGTTCAATTCCCAGTACCAAAAGAAAAAAAAAGAAGAGGAAGGAGGAGGAGGAGGAGGAGGAGAAGGAGGAGGAGGAGGAGGAGAAAGGGAGAGAGAGAGAGAGAGAGAGAGAGAGAAAAGGACAGTCTTCTAAGGAAAGGCAGCCCTGACCCAGGGCCCTGGCTGGGAGATCAGATGGAGGGCTGGGTTTTGCCCTCCACTTACACCCTCCCCTGGATACACTCATGCAGGGCACATCTCCAGCAACCAGGGGCAACAGCCTGGAGTCTGTTCAAGGAACACGGAGGAGGCCAGCCCAGCTGGACGGGGTGGGAGGTAGAGGGTAAGGGGCACAGGAATAGACTGTGTAAGGCCCGGGGCACAAGAGGATACTAGCTTTTGCTCTGAGTGTCCTGGAAGCCGCGGGAAGCTTTTGCAAAGAGGATTCGGAGTTCTTCCAGAGGCTAATGGAGAATGAAGAAGAGAGGGTGGGCGTGGAGGACAAGGAGGAATCCTCTTCCCTTCTCCAGACACAAGATCTGGGGACTGGCCAGAGGAGGGGGCTGGAGGGATGGGGTGGAGGGGTCTGGGAGTGGCCCCTTGCAGGAAGACAAGGCAGGAGGCCGACCACATGGGCCGTGGGTGGCAGGAGCAGGATATGGCAGGCAGTGGCACTGCACTAATGAGGACGGGAAGAGAAACAGCTTTCAGGGTGTGAAGATAACACAGTGGGTTGGAGGCACCCGTGGAAGGAGGGGAGGGTTGAGACAAAGGGAACGAGGCAGGGGAGGGGGTGTTGGCTTCAGGAGCAATTGGGGGGTGTCAGCACAGAGGGCCAGATGAGCTCATCCCGGGAGTGTGGCGAGGAAAAGAAGGAAGAAGAAAGGAAGAGAGGGAAGAGGAAAGGGAAGAGAGAGGGGATAGTCAGACCCCACCCCACAGCTAACCAGGCACAGGGCCGGGTGGCTGGAGGGATGGGCTGACAGATGAAGAGCCCATGAGTTGACAGAGAGTGTGGGAGCAGCCCTGACCAGGCCTCAGAGAGAGAGACGTGACCCTGCATGTATGCACAGGTATTACAACCTGCGCACCATGGGGCTGGCCCCAAAAGAGCGAATTCAATAAGGCTCCTCTGCAGAGCAGGAAGTGCGGCTGAGCCAGGCAGTGGGGGTAGGGGGCCCAGAGACAGACGCACAGACAGACAAACACCGATGGGCACACAGGAGGGTCATACATGCAGGTTCACAGATGTGAGCCATCCCAGGCTCCAGTTCCTGGAAGACACTCAGGTCCCAGGCGGGCGGATGAACAGGACAGGGAGGGGTGCTCAGCATTCCTAGTGGCCTGGCCAAGGAGAAGTAGAGTGAGAAAAACATGGAAGCAGGACTCCGCATGTGGCCCAGGTGAGACACCCAGATTCCACCGTGATACAGGGTGAGGCCCAAATCTAGAGGGAACATGGAATGACAGGGAGAGTGGGGAGAGGAGGCAAGTGCAGACATCCTGAGAGGCTGATGTGTGCACAGACAGACAGACAGACTGCACACACACACACACCACAGCAAACACTGGGGACCCAAGTGAGTCACAGGACCAGGCTGCACACAGAGCTGCCCCGCCTCGCCAAAGGGCAGGGACACCGGACACTCCCTGGCAGGAGGAGGCCGGCTCACCCATGGCTCGTCTAAAAAAAGATGATTTAAAAAATGAGATGTCTAAGTTCTGACATGGGAATGGCCCAGGAATTAAAAAGGCGATTGCCAGATGACAGGCACCGAACGAGAGCGCTCATGTTAAAAGCTCAACAAAGTCAAACCAACCTGACCAGAGAGCCGTTTTCTCTTTTTCTTTTCCCTCCCTCCCTCCCTCCCTTCCTTCCTTCCTTCCTTCCTTCCTTCCTTCCTTCCTCCTTCCCTCCTTCTCTTCCTCCCTTCTTTCTTTCCTTTCTTCTTCCTTCTTACTGACCTATCAATCAATCATCTATCTACCTATTTATCAGAATAATTCACTGATCTAATTACTCCAGTCATACTGAGAAGATCAGTTACAAACCAGGACATGAGATGAGGTTTCAAAGCAGCCTTTGGTCTTTCTTATAATGTTTTAAATTTTTTTCAAGTTGAACATGTTAACACCATCACTTGGATAATTAAAAATTAGTTTTTCAGCTGGGCGTGGTGGCGCACGCTTGTAATCCCAATACTTTGGGAGGCGGAGACCAGAGGATCCGGGTTCGCGGCCAGCCTCAGCTCTCTCTCTCTCTCTCTCTCTCTCCGTCTCTGTCTCTTTCCTTAGTGAGGTCTTCCGCAACTTCGTGAGACCCGGTTTCAAAATAAAATATAAAAAATAGGGCCGGGGGCGTAGCGCGGAGGTAGAACGCCCCTGCGTTCAATCCCCGGTACCGCAAAAAAAAAAAAAAAATTAGTTTTTCAGCTGGGCATGGTGGTGCATGCCTATGATCCCCATACTTGGAAGCCTGAGGAGGATTGCAAGTTCGAAGCCGGCCTAAGCAACTTAGCAAGACCATGTTGCCAAATAAAAAATAAAATAGGGCAGGGGTGTAGCTTGGAGGTAGAATGCCCCTGGGTTCAATCCCAGCACCACAGAAATAATAATAATAATAATAATAATAATAATACTTTTTCAGAGGAAGTGAAAAGGGGATAAGACACAAGCGTAGGAGAAGATCGCCCAGACATCATCCTCCATTAGTCCTTCAATCCTCCCCTCTAGCGTCCAACATTCCCCAACCTCTCTTCTGTGCTGAGACAGTGCAGCTGCAGACCCTGCCCTCAAGAGGCTGGTGGTTGAGCCGGGCGTGGTGGCGCAGGCCTGTAATCCCAGTACTTGGGAGGCTGAGATAGGAGGATCACAGGTTCGCAGCCAGCCTCAGCAATTAGTGAGACCCTGTTTCAAAAAATAAAATAAAATAGGGCTGAGGGTGTAACTCAGAGGTCGAATGCCCCTCGTTCAGTCCCCAGTACCAAAAAAAAAGTAGAAAAAAAAGTTGCTCATGATCTGGTGGGAAAGGAAGACACCTCTCCGGGCCCTATCACACTCATGCCTGGCTGTCCCCGGGGTGTGCTCCGCAGTGCCATGAGCACTCAGGGGACAGGCCCTGGGACTTCATCAGAAAGGGTGAAAAGCCTGAGCCAAGAGCCTGGCTGTGAGCCGGGCTGACCAAGCGAAAGGGCATTCCTGCCAAGGGCCAGCTGGGGCAAAGGTTGGGAAGTGGAGAGTAGCTCGTGCCTAACTGCCACTGCAGGAGTTCATGGTGCCTGGGGATGAGGCAGGGAAGTCGCCATGCGCGCAGCAGGGGGCCTGATCTGGAAAGGCTTGAAGCAGGACCGATTAGCCTGCACTTTCCCAGGAGCACATGGGGGCAGGCTGCACAGGTGACGAGGAGCGGTGAGATGGGAGATTCAGAAGGTGGCTCAGGCAGCTTCATCAGCGTGGGTGTGGTGACCTGCAGACAGGAGACTTGGGAAGCTCGGGGAGCGGGCATCCAGGTGACGTGGGTGGTCTGCTGGAGGCAGGCAGGGTCCCTAGTTATGGCGGGGACCTGACAGCCTCTGGTGGGATTGGGTGTGGCCCAGAGTCAAGAAGGCGCGCTTGGTCCGCCTACTCTGGCGGCGCGCAGCTGGGTGGATGAGGAGGCTGAAGAGGAGCAAACCAGAGCTCGATGTGCATGGGCCCCATCTCCCATGCTCAAGGACGGAATGTGCAAGACACAGTTCAGGAGAAAGCTCTATGCCCGAGAAGGCGGGACCCGGCCTTGGCAGCCAGCAGAGCAGGAAGAAGAGGAGGACTGAGGCCTAGGAAGCATCGATACTGAGGAATGGAGGAGGAGGAAGCCGCAGAGTAGGGACAGCTGAGGGATGGAAGAAAAGCCAGGAGCACCCAGTGTCCTGAGGAGAGAGTGGCTGGGGGCAAAGGTGGGCACCCACACGCAGGGCTGTAACGGGCCAGGGGGAACGAGGAGGCAGGGGGCCTAGGATGTGGCCAGCAAGAGGTCAATGCAGTGGCTCAAGGGGCGGGCTCAGTTGCCAAGGATGGGGCCAGGTCAGGACAGAAACAGAAGAGATCAGAGATGGGGCTCCTTTCCCAGCTTTTCTGTGGATAAGAGAGGAGACGGAGCAAGAGAAAAACAAAGGTGCCGGGAGTAGTGGGGCACACCTGTAATCCCAGTACACAGGAGGCTGAGACATGAGGATCGCGGGTTCCAGACCAGCCTCAGCAACTTAGTGACTCTCAGCAACCTAGGGAGACCCTGTTTCAAAACAACAACAACAAAAAATAGGCTAGGGGTGTAGATGGGAGGTAGAATGCCCCTGGGTTAAATCCCCAGTACCATGCACACAGAAATAAAGGAACAGGGGGTCACCAGGGGGTGTCTCCCTGCAGGTTGGAGCAGAGTAGACCCAGGGAGGAAAACAAGTGGGGGCCGTGGCCAGGGCGGCCATGCTAGCCATGGGAGCCAAGAGGAGCAAAGGAAGGGATGAGAGCTTTGGAGGGAGGGAGAGTCAGCACCGATCCGAAGGGAGGCAGGGGAAAGGGGATGCTGGGATTTCTGTCCCTGGAGATGGAGGCTAAGGACTACAAGACAAGCAGGGGAGGGGGCGGAGGAGGAGTCTGCCGTGCAGTGGAGGACTGGGCAGGGCGGAGGAGGGGACAGTGGGTCCACAGGTCTGGGGCCTGAGCTGAAGGATCTGGGGTGATGTGAGCGCAGAAACAAGGGGGTGCATGTGTGGAGAGGCCCTGGTGTAGGCAGTGTGGCTCAGAGGCACACGGAGGGAGAGGGACCGAGGAGCAAGGACACAGCCCCAGGAGCTCTGATGGGGACACTGGAGTAAGAGGAGGGTCTGAGGGAGTGGCCAAGACAATAGACCCCACATGCACGCACACACATGCACACATACACACCCACCCACAGGCTTGCACACACATGCATGCATAGTGGTGCTCAGAGACTTCTGGTGCCCTGGCGCCCAGGGGTGATAACTCGTCTTTATTCCCCCTGAAGAAGCCCTCAGGACTCAGCCTGGGGCTTCAGATCTCCTGTCTTCCACAGAGCTAGCTCCAGGTGCTCAGCAGACATGGGCCGGCTGGACAGCTGGACGGATTCAGTGGTCCATTCATCTACCACACGACATTGCAGCAGGGGCTGAGCTGCTGGGCCACGGGTGGCTGAACAGGAGTAGTCGGGGGCACTCCAGTTCCTGGCTGCAGCACTGCGCAGAAAGCCAACGACATTCAGCATTAATGGGAACAGGAAAGGTGCCGGCGCGGTGCAGAGACCTGAGATGAATCTGAGGCATCGTGGAAGGGCCCGGTCGATGCCAGCTCCAGCTCCGCGGTGTGTGCGGAGAACCAGATGGCTTTAGGGTATAGAAGGAGACTAGGGTGTCCTCACAGGAGGCAGGAGGTGAGCTTGTGCAGGGGGCAGGTGCCACAGAGGAGGAGGGGACCGGGAAGGACAACAGGACAGAGGACAACAGACCCTGGTGCAGGGCTCTCGTGGGACCCAGCCTTGACCCAGTCATGCTTCACAGGGTGCGACTCACACACAGGTACACACGCATGGCACAGGAACACACAGGGAGACGCAGAGAAAGAGCCAGAAAAAGAGAAAGAGGAGGGGCTGAAGGGGATGCAGCAGACACACACACGCACACACACACACACACACACACACAGCAGGAATGACGCACAAACTCGAAGCAAAATTCAATAATGCTCCTCTGGAGAGTGGAGGGAGCGCGGCTGAGCGAGATGAAGGCAGAGGCAGAGGGGGTGGGGAGGAACATCAATAATAAAGTTAAAAAATAAAATGAAGAGGGGGAGGTGGGACCCTCGGGGAGGCGAGAGGCAGGCGGATGCAGAGATGCGGGCACACGTATACACACGCGAGCGAGCATGGGAGATGTGGGCAGGGAGGGAGGACTCGACCTGATAGAAAGTCTAAAGAAAGAGGGCCTGGCTGTGACCCACAGAGCCACACAGAAGCAGACACAAATTGTGACCCTCAGAGTAGGGGCCAAATCTAGAGAGGAGAAGACAAGAGGGAGAAGAGAAAAAGGAGGAGTGAGTGGGAGGGGCAAAGGCTGTCCGAAATCTGGGGAGGCAGCTGCAAATGCTCAGACAGATGGACAGACAGAAAAGAACCCAAATACTGCAGACACATTCTGGCAAGCACCCCAGAACCCAGAAGAAGCAAGCGGGCAGAGGGCGAGTCCTGAGCACACATGTTTGCCACAACCTCATCTGCCCTGGTGAAGAGAGAAGCAGACTAGCACCCATCCATCCGTCTGTCCTCAGGGCTCCGCACAGTTCCCGTCTGAAGCAGGTTCTGGGATGGATGTTTAAAAGAGGGTGCAGCTGGGCGTGGTGGTGCATGCTTTTAATCCCAGTACTTGGGAGGCTGAGACTGGAGGATCCGGGTTCGCAGTCAGCTTCAACTACTTAGTGAAAGCCTGTTTCAAAATAAAGAATAAAAAATAGGACTGGTGGTGTAGCTCGGAGGTAGAATGCCCCTAGGTTCAATCCCCGGTACCAAAACAAAAAACGGGGTGCATTTCGTCCTGTGGTATGCTGGTAAACTGGCTTTCTGGGGGGAGAAAATTCCCAATTTGAGCTCATGCCCATTTCTGTGGTGTAAACACTACTCCCATGGCCGATTCAAGCCTGAAGCATATGGTAGCCAAGCAAAGGGGGAAGAGATAACACATGGCTGCAGCATGCCAGACCGTGTGCCCACACGTCCACAGAGAGAACTCCAGGGCTTATCAACCCTGCACACTGCAAATAGCCTTGGAGGCTGGGATAGGAGGATGGCAGTTTCAAGGCCGGCCTCAGAAATTTAGTGAGAGCCTGTTTCAAGGTAAAAAAAAAAAAAAATAGGGCTAGGAGTGTACTTCAGAAGTAGAGTGCCCCTGGGTTCAATCCCTAGTAACACACACACACACACACACACACACACACACACACATACACACACACACACACTCGGAAATGGGAAAGAATGGAGAGGAAAAGAGGGAGAAGGAGACAGGAACAAGGAGGGGTCTCCACATCCTGCTCTTCTGTCTACCACCCTCCTGCCCAGCCACAGCTGGTGGGTCTTCAACCCCCTCCTCTGTGCCAAGATGCCAAGAGGAATCCCAAAATCTGTCAACTCTGCCCTCGCCTGAAGTGGATGGGAGAAGATGCATGTAGACCTGAGTGCCTGGGGTGCGGGAATCCTCACCCAGCTGGGTGGAGCTTCTGGGAACAGAGTGGCAAAGGCATCTGGAGGACAGCAGTGCTCCCGGGGGGAGCCTGTGACCCTGCTCAGTAGAGCAGCAGGGTGAGGGAGGGAAGGCTGGGTGTGGGCAGCATGAGGACATCACCCAGGACCAAGGAGGCCAACTGGGGGATGGGCCCCCAGGAGCATGGACACGGAGGGGTAGAGGGGAGCAATGGGGGCTGCAGAGGAAATGGAGGGGGCAGAGGGACAGAAGATGGGAGTCAAGGGAGAAAAGGTCCGCATCAGGGTCCCCGATGGAAGGAAAATGGCTGTGGGGTTGGAGGTGGCCCTGGCTTTGTCCAGCTTCCTGGGGGACACAGAGCAGCTGCGGGTGAATCACAGAGCACGAGGGGTTGGACAGGGAGGGGTAGACAGCCTGGGTTGAGAGTCCCCTCCCCAGCTGCTTCTGATGGAAGGACAGAGGACAGGCGGGAACAAAAGGTCGAGGAGCTGAGTGACTCCTCAGGTAGGAGGGAGGTGAGCATGCTCACCTGCTGAGGAATCCCAGGGGAGGGAGGCGGGACAGGGACAGCTGTTGCCAGGGCAACTGCACAGACTGGGAGCAAGAGATGAGCAAAGGGAAATCTGGGAGAGGGGCCTCGGAGCAGAGTCTGTTACAGGCTGGACATGGGAAGCAGGTCAAGGGAACGGGCACGTCTGTGTTCAGCCCCGGCTTGGGGGGAATGAGGGACACCTGGAGCTCACTGTGGACTTGGTGAGTCTGTGCTGCTGGTGGGGTCTCAGGGGTGCGTGGTTGGTCGGATGCCTGGTACTGCTGCAGACAGATCCAGAGTGGACCAAAAGGCGGGGGGGAGGGTTTCTCGCTTTCACACACTGTGATGCTTGAAGTGACATTAACGACACAGGATGCACTTATCACCCTGTATTCTCACTGCAGATAATGGGTCTGCTTCCCCATGGACTCGGCTCACCAGGATGCATACTGGCCTATGGAATCTATGTCCCCTAGAACACCCAGTAGGTGATCAGTGTATGCTGGGGAGATGGATGGATGATGGATGGGATGGATGGATGGATGGATGGATGGACGGACGGACGGACGGACGGACGGACGGACAGACGGACGGATGGACGGATGGATGGACGGATGGACAGATGGATGGATGGATGGTGGATGGATGGATCCAGTGGCTAAATGGGAGGGAGGGAGGGATAAGAACGGTCATAGATGACTCAGGGCTCCTTGCTGCTGAGCCCCGGGTGGCAGCAAAGCCCAATGCCAGTGAGAATGGGGACAGGAGCTGGGTGGGAGCAGAGGCCGGGGTCTGGGCTGCAGGAGGGCCTGGGTGGGGTGTTTTCAGCACAGGTCGGCTCAGGGAAAATGTGTGAGGTGAGCAAGAGCGCTCGGCACAGGCTTGGGGCCATGACGTGTGGGAACAGGAGGAGGAGGAGTTAGAGAGGAAGAAAGGAGACAGGACACACAGGCCCTGGCATTGAACTAAGCTGTTCGTGGGCTTTCAGAAGAGCAGGCAGATAAACAAGCAAGCAGGGTGACAGAGAGGGTGGGGACAACTTTGCCATGCCTGGGAGAGAAAGAAGAGATACACACGTGTCCACCCATGGTGAGACCATGACAAAAGGGACATTAAGTCCTGGCACACCGTAGCTGCTGTGTCTGTGGCTAGATGGTGGGCGGAGGAAGGATGGAAGGGTAGAGTAAGTAAAGGGGAAAGGATAACACTGGATAAGGACAAAGGCTCGTGTGTGACCACCTTGCAGGCCGCCGTGTGATAGCCAAGATCTTCTCTGGGGAAAGGCGGTGGGAACCTGGATCAGGGAAATCAAAAAGAATTTCAGAGCTTTAGAGAAACACTCCACAAGCCCCCAGGAAAGAGAGCTATGGGGAAAGGCAGCCGGTCCACACATACAAACTCGCATCTAGACTGCAGGAATGACGCACAGCCTCCGAGCAAAATTCAATAACTCTCCTCCAGAGAGAGGGAAGGAGCAGAGATGAGCAAGACAGATACAGGAAGAGAAGGGGGGCTAGACGTCAATAAGAAAGTTGAAAAGAAGAGATCTGCAGGCAGACGGGGGGGCAGGCAGAGACGTGGCATGGGCTCACAGGAGCCCCCTGCCCTCCTGACAGGTGCCCCCACTCAGGGCCTCTGGGACAGGCTCCACATCCCTCCACTGACTGGGCGGAGGGATGTGCGGGTGGGAATGGATGGATGGGTGAAGTAGCCCATAGACTGGAAACAGAACCTGAGACAGAAAGATCTAGTTAACTTTGCTTGCTGCTGACAGTTCTGTTTTCCACCCGTCTTCTCTGCTCCAAGAGCCAACCACACTGACGGCCGCTGGCTGGGAAGAATGAGGTGAGGATCGTTCCCCCTGGTCCTGTCGGGCTGGGTGGCTGCTGGGTGGGGACCCTTAGGGCAGCCCCTCTCAGTGACTCTGCAGCAGGCTCCGCTCAGGACTCCCACCCTTGCTCCTCATGGTGTAGAGGTGGTCATGACCTCACTACTAGTAGCTCTAAGTCTCTGCAAAATCCCTTGGGGTATCTCTACTTCCACATCTTGCAGTACAGCACCTTTGTAAATAAACTCTCCTCAGATGCGCCTAAATTTAAGTGATCTGTCTCTTTCCTGTTGGGACCCTGACTTACACAAAAACACAGTGAGAAAAATAGACAATGCACATGCACACACACACACACACACACACACACACACACACAACCCACATAGGGACACAGAGTGATGACCATATCCAGAAAGAACAGGGAGAGATAGAAGCTGACAGAGAACGAGGAAGGGAAGGCGAGAGAGTGACTCAGAGCCCCTGGGAGGACTTTACTTCTTATATGAAGATGATGGATGATGTGGTCATGTGTCATTTAAGTCATCAAATATTAATTCTGCAAAGAGAAGAGGCAGGAAAGGGAGAAAAAGAACAAGAGAGTTGAAGAAAGAGAAGAGGTCCTCTGGACCATACAACATCCATCCATCCATCTTCCATCCACCCACCATGAGTCACAAACCTTTGTCTGCCCTGCCTCCGTGCCAAGGCTCAGACCTGCAGATCCTGTCCAAAGGTGCTCAAAGAAAGAGCCAGGCCTGAGTGCCCGGGGCAGAGGTCAGCAGGCTCTCTGCGGGAGGACACAAGAAGGAGGCCCAAGTAGGCCATGCTAAGGGAGTCGCCCCTCAGGCTGATGAATGTGGGGCTCCCAGCTCAGCAGGAAGACGTGGCATGAATGGACACTGGGCCCTGGGAGGGGTGGGACCAGCCTGGGGAAGGCAGGCAGGCCGGGGGAGGCAGGGAGTGGTCCTGAGGGGGTCACTGAAATGCTGCAGATCGTGGGGCAGGAGAACCCTCCAAGGGAATGGAGGAGAGAAATCCAAGAGGTGGGAGGAAGACCAGGATGCCCATTGTCCTGGGAGCGATGGCAGGAGTAGGACCGTGCCCAGGTTAGGGGCTCCTGGTGAATGAGGGGGGAAGGGGTAGGGAAGATTCTGCAAAGAGAAGAGGCGGGAAAGGGAGAAAAAGAACAAGAGAGTTGAAGAAAGAGAATAGGTCCTCTGGACCAAAACAACATCCATCCATCCATCTTCCATCCACCCACCTTGAGTGGCAAACCTTCATCTGCCCTGCCAACCTTCATCTGCCCTGCCTCCGTGCCAAGGCCCAGACCTGCAGACCCTGTCCGAAGGCGCTCAAAGAAAGAGCCAGGCCTAGTGCCCGGAGCAGAGGTCAGCAGGCTGATTTTGCTCAGGGTGGGGATCAGAGCCTTGTGTTCCCTCCCAAGCGCTTCCCAGAGGGAAGACCAGCGCAGAGCAGAGGGAGGTGGAAACGAAAGGTCAGCAGAGGGTGGCGAGCTCCAGTTCACCTCCAAATCACCCAGGAGAGGGGAACATGGCGTTGCCAGGACAACCACACTGATGGGTGGTAGAGACAGGTGGGTGCGTTTGGAGGAAGGGTCAGTAGAACGTAAAGGTGGGAGGCAGGTGAGGGCTAGCACCTGGATTCTCAACTGGGGATGGGGACGGCGAACGTGCGGCAAGGAGTCAAGGACTTCCTCCCAGGCCTCGACAGATTGGATCTTAAGTGTCCCCCAAAGGTCCAGGTGGTAAAGGCTTGCTCCTGGGGTGGCGCTACTGGGAGGTGGTGGAGCCTTTAGAGGTGGGGCCTTGCGGGAGATGTTTAGGTCTTTGGGGGTATACCCTTACAGGTGGGCCCTGGCCCCTTCCTCTCCCTCTCTTCTGCTTCCCAGCCATGAAGGAAATGGTTTTGCTCCACCATAAGCTCCTGCCATGATTTGCCGCCTCAGACCTAAAGACAACGGGGCCAGTCCATCATCGGCCGAAACCCCCAGAACTGTGAGCAGAACAAACCTCTCCTCTTCCTTGGTTGATTGTCTTGGGGATTTGTCACAGTGGTGGGAAGCTGCTCCGCACAGGCCTGGAGAGCTTGTGATGCTGGTGAGATGCATGGGTCACCAGGACGCTTAGATCCTGCCCGGGGGTATGCAGAGAAGGGCAGGGCGGGGGCGGGCCCAGAGGCACACGAAGGGGGTCTCAGAAGCCCAAGTGTAGGTGGCCCAGAGACAGTTGTGGGTGGAAAGAAACAGGAAGGGGAAGATGCAGCCTGGGGCATGTTGATGCTGGAGGGCCGCAGAGGTCTGGAGAAGTGGGCGACACAGGAACACCACACACACACACACACACACACGCACGCACACACACAGCCGGAATGATGCACAAACAAAGCAAAATTTACTCAAGCCCCTCTGGGGAGCAGGAGAGAGTGTGGAGGGGAGATAAACACAGGCAGCAAGAGAGGGGGATGATATGTCAAAGAAAAGTTTAGACAGGCTGGGCATGGTGGCTCAGGCCTGTAATCCCAGTACTTGGGAGGCTGAAACAGGAGGATCACAGGTTCGAGAACAGCCTTAGCAATTTAGCAAGACTCTCAGCAATTTAGCAAGACCCTGTTTCAAAATAAAAAATGCTGGAGGTGTAGCTTAGAGATAGAATGCTCCTGGGTTCGGTCCCCAATACCACATACAAAAAACAGTGTTTTGGTTGTGTGTGTGTGTGTGTGTGTGTGTGTGTGTGTGTGTGTGTGTCTGGGGATTGAACCCAGGGGCATTCTACCTCCAAGCTACACCCCCAGCCCTATTTTAGTTTTATTTTGAAACAGGGTCTCGATAGGTTGATGAGTCTCACTACTTGCCGAGGCTGTCCTCGAACCTGCGGTCCTCCTGTCTCAGCCTCCCAGGTACTGGGATTACAGGTGTGCGCCACCACTCCTGGCTACAAAAAAGTTTAAATAGCTAAAGAAGGGGTACAGACACCTTGAGGAGGCAGGCAGACACACATCCACCCAGGTTCCAAGGAGGTGCCTCATGCAGCCTTAGGTGGATGAATGAGCGAGCAGCCCAGACAGTGGGGAAAGGCCCCAGAGACATGAAGCTCCCAGGCTCCCCTGGGCCACAGCTCTGCTCTGCACCTGACACTCCCCCCGCCCACTGCACCCCCAGAAGGCTGAGCTGAGTGGACAGCCACGTCCCCCACCCCAGCCCTCCTGCTTGCCCTGGGCTTGGGGGACCCAGCAGGAGATCTGAGGGGAGGGGGGAATTGCTCCTCTGGAGCTCAGGCTGCTACATCCTCTTCTGTCAGCAGCCCTCTTTGAGATTCTGGAAACTTCTTCAGTGATCACATGGTGTCTCCTGGGTTCCACCCTCCCAGTTCCTATGCCCAGACCTCAGTACCTTTGTTAACAGACCCTCTTTGAATTTCCTTAATTTGAGGGGGACATCTGTTTCTTGTTGGGACCTGACTGAGGCTTGGAGAGGAGTTGGGGTCAGTCATCTATAGAAGGCCTGTGTGTGTTTTTACAAATACAATATGTCCTAGTGAAACTAAAACATTATTTTCAAAAAGGAACCATGCCGTCACAGAAGGAGCAGGAGAGTGGAAGGCAGAGCGCCAGCCACAGCGCCCTGCGTCCATCCCGGGTCCAGCCTCCCTCCTGCTGCGGCCCTGAGAGAAGTCAGTCCAGGCCCCAGGGAGCCAGTGGAGCCCGGGGAAGGGTGAGCCAGGGCTCTCTGGGGAGGACATGGCCCAGGCCTCCGCCGCCTCCTCCGCCTCCTCTTTTTTTTTTTTTTTTTTTTTTTGGTACTGGGGATTGAACCCAGGGGTGTTCTATCTCCTGGCTACACCCCCAGCCCCTTACTACATTGCTGAGTCTGTCCTCGAACCTGCAACCTCCTATCTCAGCCTCCCAAATACTGGGATTACAGGTGTGTGCCACCGTGCCTGGCTCCCCCATGGCACCCAGCATGGGTTGGGAGGAGGGGAAGGGGCCTTGGTGTCCTCTCCAAAGGGAGCCCCCACCATGCTGCTGCATGTGCGCTCTGGGCCCAGCTGAGATGCACAGCCAGGCCCGCCCCAAGCACACTCAGGTGAGCCTGGGTAAGCCCTGGAAGGGGAGGACCCAGGACAGGACCCTAGAGGAAGAGATCAGGAGCCCTCAGTGTCCAGGAGCCCAGGGAGGAGCGTGTCAAAGGGCAGGTTGGAGCAGCCTTGTCGGAGCCTTCCAGGGGCTCAGGGCAGGGGGCTCAGGGGCAGAGGGGAAGGGACAGAAATGGCCAGTGCCTGGTATTCCCTCCCCAGCTCACCTATGGACAGAGGAGAGCGGACAGGAGGAAGCTGAGTGTGTTCACCTGCTGAGGACCCAGGAGTGGGGAGAGAACAGCATGTCAGGCGGATGATGATGCCCGTGCCAGGAGGATGGGGAGGAGCAGGAGGGAGGGGGAGGGAGTTTTCGAGGAAAGAATTGTGAAAATGGGGAATGTGAGCAGGCCCATCCTGGCTCAGTGAGGAAGGGTGGATATGCAAGGTCTGGGGCTCAAGCCAAAGGACTGTGCTGGACACGGGTGAGGCAGCATCTTGTCCAGGGCCATTGAGCTCCTGGTAGACTTCAGGGAAGGAGGGAAGCAGGAGGAGGGCACAGCTGCTGGAAGCATCTACGCTAGAGGAGGGCAGAGGGTCTAGAGAAGTGTCCAAGACACACACACACACACACACACACACACACACACACACACACATGCTCATGCTCACTGTGACACAACATAACATAAAGTCCTAAGAAGCCCCAGTCACTCACTTGCAGTACAGCCATAACTGATCTTTCTTCTCCCTGGACTCTGAGCTCCTGCAAGTGTGACCGGGGGCCGTGGAGCCTGTGTCCTCAGGAGAGCCTGCTGGATACTCACTGCAAGCTTGTTGGAGGAATGGAGAGAGAGATGAATGGATAGTGGATGGATGGTGGCTGGCTGGATGGATGATGGATGGATAGATGGATAAATGGATAGATAATGGGTGGATGGGTAGGTGATGGATGGATAGATAGATGGATGGGTGGATGGATGGATGGATGGATGACAAGTGGTTGGGTGATGGGTGGATGGATGTATGGATGGATGGGTGGATGGATAGATGGATGATGGGTGGCTGGATGGATGAATGGGTGAATGGATAGATGAATAGATGGGTAATGGATGGTGGATGAATTTATGGATGGGTGGGTGGATGGATAGATAGATGATGGATGAATAAATGGATGGATGAACAATGGGCGGATGGACAGACAAATGGGTGGATGAATGGACGATGGGTGGCCCACACATCACAAAGCTGATGGCCAGGCTGTGGCAGGGGCTGAAGGGATTGGAGTACGGAGGGGGCTGCTGAACAGTCCCTTAGAGGAGACTTAGTAAGGGGAGACAGCTGGGTGGTGGGTGGCAGGAGCGAGTGGAGTCAGAGATAACTTGGGCTCCGGCTGGGAAGCCCCAGGTGGCGGTGGCACTAATGAGATCTGGGTGAGGAATGCATTCGGGGATGGGTGAGGCTGTGCCAGGTTTGCATGTGTGCCCGGCTGCGTGAGCTGAGCTGGCAGCAGCGGGGGGCAGAGAACCAGCAGGGTCCAGGCGGGGGGTGACACTGGAGTGTCAGTGCAGAGGAGGAGTCTGTGAATTCACCCAAGGAGCCCGTAAAAAGAGGGAGAGGGAGGGATCTGGCAGAGGCACCGGGGCCCCAAGACTTCACGAGAGGCAGGACAGACAGACAGAGCCCAGGGCTTGGCAGGGCAAGCTTGTGCTCTGGAGGGACAGACAGGCAGATGGATGAAGAGTCACTGAGAAGGACAGAGAGGGTCGAGCCCGTTGTGACCGACGCATACACATGTGCACACGCGCAGCAAGGGCTGGAGAAAGTGAAAACTACAAACTTGAGAAAAAGAGAGGGAGCTGAGGGCAGCCGCACACACACACGGAGCAGGGATGACGCACGAACTCAGAGTGAAATTGAATAATGCGTCTCAAGAGAGTGGGAAAGAGCATGGCTGAGCGAGGGAGATCAAGACAAAAACAAGAGAAGCATGAAGACGTGTAAATTAAAAAGTCAGAATATTAAAAAAGAGGGGGTGGCGGGCCTTCAGGGAGACCACTAGGCGGGCAGGTGGAGACACGGCAGGCCGCGCACACACACTCCTGCACACATAATCCAAACCCTCCAAGGCGGGCTCTTGGAACAGGCTGGACGTGATTTTGTGGGTAGGTGGGTGGCGGCTGGGAGGATGGGTGGATGGATAAGAGGACGGGGCAGCCCCAGAGAGGAGAACAAAACCTAGAAAGACCCCAGGGAGAAGAAGTCTCCTGAAATTATCCCGATTTGGTTGTGACAGCGCTTTTCCAATGGGGCCCTTATAGTTATACACAGAGTGGGGAACAGGCAACACACACACACACACACACACACACACACACTCAAGAGCTAGGGCCAAGTCCAAAGAGAACTGGAAAGATAAGAGGGAAACAGAAGAGAGGAAGGAAGAAGAGAGACAGAGCACCCGGAGACCCCAAGAGACAGACGAATGCACAGATGAAGTTTGGGGTGCTCCTAAACCTGTAAAAGAGAGAGCCAGAGGCGGATGTGTGCACACACCTGTAGTCCCAATACTTTAAAGGCTAAGACAGGAGGATCACAGGTTTGAGACCAGTCTCAGCATCTTAGTGAGACCCTGTTTCAAAATAAAAAACAAAATCAAGCTGGGGGTGTAGCCTGGAGGTAGAATGCCCCTGGGTTCAATCCCTAGTACCATGGGAAAAAAAAGGAGAAGGAGGAGGAAGAGGAGGAGGAGGAAGAGGAGGAAGAGGAGGGAAAGAGGAGAAGGAAGGGAAGAGGAGGAGGAGGAGGAGGAGGAGGAGGAGGAGGAGGAGGAGGAGCTGAGTGTGGTGGTACACACCTGTAATCCCAGTACTTGGGAGGCTAAGACAGGAGGAATGCAGGTTTGAGGCCAGCCTCAACAACTTAGCAAGACCTTCAGCAACTTAGCAAGACTCTTTTGAAAATAAAAAAGGCTGCCGGGCATGGTGGCGCATGCTTGTAATCCCAGTACTTGGGAGGCGGAGACTGGAGAATCCGGGTTCGCGGCCAGCCTCAGCTACTTAGTGAGGCCCTCTGCAACTCCATGAGACCCGGTTTCAAAATAAAGTATAAAAAATAGGGCTGGGGGTGTAGCTCGGAGGTAGAACGCCCCTGGGTTCAATCCCCGGTTCCA
>PVJS01038979.1:0-19126 GCA_004027185.1 Glis glis
CTCTCTCTCTCTCTCTCTCTCTCTCTCTCTCTCTCTCTCTCTCTCTCTCCTTAGTGAGGCCCTCCGCAACTTTGTGAGACCCGGTTTCAAAACAAAGTATAAAAAATAGGGCCCGGGGCATAGCGCGGAGGTAGAACGCCCCTGCGTTCAATCCCCGGTACCGCAAAAACAAAAAACAAAAAACAAAACAAAAAAAAATGCACCAGTTAAAAAATAAACAAATTAAAAAAAGAAAATAATAAAAAAAAGAAATAAAAAGTGCTGGGAATTTATCTCGGAGTTAGAATGCCCCTGGGTTCAATCCCCAGTACCAAAAAAATACCCCCAAAACTTAATTGCTTTTATATATACTTTTACATATTCTTACTGACACTTATTAGACTCTTAAGATCCCCCAGTAGTAGCACTGGTTTTACTTCCTTTGAACTGTATGTAAGATGAGGTATTTGTGTAAGGAGATCATGGAGCTGGGCGTGGTAGCGCACACTTGTAATTCTGAGACAGGAGGATCGCAGGTTTGCGGCCAGCCTCAGCCACTTAGTGAGACCCCCCGCAACTTAGAGAGACCCTGTTTCAACTTAAATAAAATATAGCTGGGTGTGTAGCTCAAAGGCAAAGTGCCCCTGGATTCCATCTCCAGTACTACAAAAAAAAAAAAAAAAGAGAGAGAGAGAGAGATCATGTGTTATTTGTGGATTATTGAATAGGTAGGAAGAATAGGTAGCCCAGGACAGGGAAGTAGATACGTGGCGGTTGATTCTGGGTAGGCTTTGGTATATCAAAGCAATGCACCGAGGCCTGAGGCTTCCCATTTTCCTGTCCTAGGGCATCTGACTGGAAATTAGACCAGCCCGATTGGACTGGTCGCCTCCGAATCACTTCGAAAGGGAAGATCGCCTATATCAAACTGGAAGATAAAGTTTCAGGTAAAGTGCAGGTGGCCCTCCGATATATTAAGGATATTGACTGGATGTGCTTTTTATAAGTGCCTTCAAGTTGGGGACTGGAGTGGGAATCCCTGTTAGTGGGCGTTTTAATTTTTTGCTTCCTTTGCTCAGAGGTCTTTTTCTTACCCGTCAGGCGAGCTCTTTGCTCAGGCACCAGTAGAACAATATCCTGGTATTGCTGTGGAGACAGTGACGGATTCCAGCCGCTACTTTGTAATCCGGATCCAGGATGGTACTGGTAAGGGATTGGGGATTTTGAGTGGGATGTGGTTGGGAAAGTGGTCATCACACTTCAATAAAATTGTGTTCCAATTGCATTTCTCTTCTGTTTACTAAATTTTTCCTCTCCTTTCTCCAAAGTTACTGTAGTTGCTGAAAGAGAAGGATTAACATGTTATTTGTAATAGATATGAGCACAAATTCAAGATGTGGTAATTAATAGGTAGGACTTAAATAAATTGTATTACATATCTAACAAAAAAATTAACACATTTTGCCCATTTATTGTTTTTGGTAGTTTTGGGTGGGACCTGTCTTGAATCATGTATTTCTAGGGCAGTAATTCTCAATCATATTTTTTTCAGTGCTAGGCAAACACTCTACTACTGAGATACACCCCTAGCTCTTTTTTATTTTTATTTTTATTTTTTTGTGGTACTGGGGATTGAATCCAGGGGCATTCTACTACTGAGCTACACCCCTAGCCCTATTTTATTTTTATTTTGAAACAGGGTCTTGCTAGGTTGATGAGAGTCTCGCTAAGTTGCTGAGGCTATCCTTGAACCTGCGATCATCCTGTCTTGGCCTCCCAAGTACTGGGATTACAAGCGTGTGCCACCATGCCTAGCTTGCCCTTTTTTGTAAAAGAAAAAAAAATATTTCATGACAAGGTCTCACTAAGCTGTCAAGGCTGGTGTTGAACTTGTGATTGTCCTGCCTCAGCCTACTGAGATGCTGAGATTACAGGTGTGCACCACTGCGCCCAACTCAATCATTTCTTCATAGTTTATAACAGAGGCTAGCAAACAGATGAATATAAATATTTTAGGGTTTTTTTGGTACTGGGGATTGAACCCAGGGGCATTCTACCTCCGAGCTACACCCCCAGCCCTGTTTTTTTTTTAACTGTCCTTGAACCTGTGATCCTCCTGTCTCAGCCTCCCAAGTACCGGGATTACAGGGGTGCACCACCACACCTGACTATATATTTTAGGTTTTGCAGGTCAAATCTTTCTGTTGCAACTAGTTTACACAGTTTTGCTTTGTGTTGTGAAAGCAGCCACAGACAATATGTAACCAAATCGATGTGTCTGTGTTTCAGTGAAACAAAAGCCACCTGTGGCAGGATTTGGCTAGTGGGCTGTATGCGACTTGCCCTCTCTGGGTCTTGTGAGAGTGTTTCACGTTCATAGACTCTAGTTAGGGTAACGGATGTTTTCACTGAGCAGAGCTGTCATGAGGAACACTTCCCAGTCCGAGTATCCCGTCTTTCCACAGGGCGCAGTGCATTCATCGGCATTGGCTTCTCAGATCGGGGAGATGCCTTTGACTTTAACGTCTCCTTGCAAGATCACTTCAAGTGAGTGAAGCTCATCCTTAGCTATCAGGTTGAATGGTCATGGGAATGATGCTTCTTGGTTAAATGGGCACTGTCTCTTTGGCTTCCTGGTTTCTTTATTTGGTAAACTAGTTCATTATGAATATGTCTCCCCATTCACTCCTGTTTCCTCATCTTTGTATCTATTCTATTTCCTTTCTGTTTAGCTTGTAATATGTTTTACATCCTTGTACAGTGGTTTGCGATGATGCTTTTGTTTCTGCCTCTGGGGACTTTGCCCTTGCTTTTTAGGTGGTGGGGGAGGGTACAGTAACAGGAGGGCTGTGTGTGAAGTATGTGGGGAGTTACGAGCCAATTTTGTTAACTTATGTAGCTGACATTTTTTTTTTCTCTACTGGGGATTGAACCCAGGGACATTCTACCTCCGAGCTACACCCCCAGCCCTATTTTTTATCTTTTATTTTGAGACAGGGTCTCACTAAGTTGCGGAGGGCCTCACTAAGTAGCTGAGGCTGGCCACGAACCTGCAATCCTCCTGTCTCAGCCTCCTAAGTACTGGGATTACAAGCATGCACCACCACACCCGGCTTTGGTACTGGGAATTGAACCTAGAGGCATTCTACCTCTGAGCTACACCCCCAGACTGATTTTATTTATTTATTTATTTTTGCAGTACTGGGGATTGAACCCAGAGGCATTCTACCTCCGAGCTACATCCCCAGCCCTATTTTTTATTCTTTATTTTGAAACAGGGTCTCACTAAGTTGCGGAGGCCTCACTAAGTAGCTGAGGCTGGCTGCGAACCCAGATCCTCTGGTCTCAGCCTCCCAAGTACTGGGATTACAAGCATGTGCCACCACGCCAGGCTTATTTCTTATTTGGAAACAGGGTCTCACTATGTTGCTGAGAGCCTCACTAAATTGCTGAGGCTGGCTTTGAACCTGCGATCCTCCTGTCTCAGCCTCCCACAAGTACTAGGATTACAAGCGTGCACCACCACGCCCAACTCAGCTGACATGTTTTGTACCCACATTCTTCAGCCCACCTGATTTTGGGGTAACTGCAGTAGCACCACCATGCATACCGTCAGCTTCCTACCTTAAGAGCAGGCGTAGTGCTGCTTTTCTGCTTGAGGACGTCCTGAAGTTGGAAGGTCACTTAGCACAGGGGTGTAACCTGCAAGGACTAAGGAACTGACACCCACTCTGGGGCACTCGACCGAGGGGGATGGGAGCTGGTGGTCAGATGCCCTCCTTTGGGGAGGGGCAAGCCTCATATGCATTCTCTGTGGTTCCTTGGGGGGCTTTAGTGGGATCAAACTCGAGTTAGCCTCTTTCTTGGCCTTTTTTCTTTCCTTTCTCACTCTTCATGGTCCCTCACTCTGTATTTTGGAATTTCATTTTATGTAAACTCAATATACCCAAATTTGTGTTTTAAACTCTGCTTTCAGAGAATCCCAAACTAAGATGACTTACTGTTTTCCCAAAGGTGGGTGAAGCAGGAATCTGAGATTTCCAAAGAATCTCAGGAAATGGATAATCGTCCCAAGTTGGATCTAGGCTTCAAGGAAGGGCAGACCATCAAGTTGAGCATTGGGGTGAGTACGTTTTTTCTAAATTTTATTTTCCTGTTCTTTTACAAGCCTGTGACATTCCTCCCTTTCTCTCTCTCCCTCTTTTTATCTTTTGTAGAACATTACAACCAAGAAAGGAGGTGCTTCTAAACCCAGGACTGCAGGATCGGGGGGCCTAAGCCTACTCCCACCCCCGCCTGGAGGCAAAGTCACTATCCCCCCACCGTCCTCCTCAGTGGCCATCAGCAACCATGTCACCCCACCACCCATCCCCAAATCTAACCATGGGGGTAGCGATGCAGGTAAATCTAATGCTTCTTTTTTTCATTTTTTAAAAATTTTTTCTATTATTATATATTCATTTATTGGTGCATTGTAATTATACATTTGATAAGTGTCAGGTTAGCAGAATCATACATGCACACATTGCTCATTTAGCCCTCCCTCAAATCCCACCCTATTCTCTCCCCCTTCCCTCCCTTTAGTGCTCTGCATAGTGATTGAGTCTTATAAGTTTGTATATATACATCATGTGCTTTAGTGTGTTTCCCTCCACCCACCTCCCACTCCCTCAGTTAGGTCACCTTCTTTGTTGATCTGAAGTTTTCTTCTTCTTTGTCTGGAGTCCCTTCTAAGTCCCCTTCTATCTAGCTTCCACATATTAGGGAGAACATCTGACTTTTCACTCTTTGTGACTGACTCATCTCACTTAGCATAATGTTCTCTAATTCTTTCCATTTCCCTGCAAATGATGTAATTTTGTTCTTCTTTATGGCTGCATAAAATTCCATTGTGTACATATTCCATAGTTTTGTGATCCATTCATCTGTTGATGGACACCTTGGCTGGTTCCAAAGTTTGGCAATTGTGAATTGTGCAGCTATAAACATAGATACACATGCATTAGTCTGGTAGTTTGGTTTCATATCTTTTGGGTAGATGCCTAGAAGTAGTATTGCTGGGTCATACGGTAGGTTCATTCCCATTCTTCTGAGGATCCTCCACACTGTTTTCCAAAGTGGTTGCACTAATTTGCAATCCCACCAGCAGTGTATTAGAGTTCCTACTTCGCCACATCCTCGCCAGCATTTGTTGTTATTTGTGTTTTTAATGATTGCCATTCTTATTGGGGTTAGGTGATATCTCAGGGTAGTTTTGATTTGCATCTCTCTGATTGCTAATGATGTTGAATGTTTTTTCATACATGTATTAGCCATTTGTATTTCTTCTTCTGTGAAGTGTCTATTTAGTTCACTTGCCCATTTTTTGATTGGGTTATTTGTTTTTTTAATGGTGATTTTTTAAAGTTCTCTGTATATTCTAGATATTAGTCCTCTATCAGAGGAGTAGCTGGCAAAAATCTTCTCCCATTCTGTCGGCTCTCTGTTGAGGTTCTTGATAGTTTCCTTTGCTGCACAAAAGCTGTTCAGTTTAATGCAATCCCATGTATTGATCCTCATTTTAATTTCCTGTGTCTTTGGGGTCTTGCTGAGGAAGTCTTTACCTGTGCCTATGTGTTGAAGTGTTGGACCTATGCCCTCTTCAAGTAGCTGCAAGGTCTCTGGCCTGATTTCTAGGTCTTTGATCCATCTTGAATTGACTCTTGTATAAGGTGAGAAAGTGGGGTTTATTTCTGTTTTTCTGCATATGGTTTGCCAGTTTTGCCAGCACCATTTGTTGAAGAAGCTATCTTTTTTCCAGTGGATGTTTTTAGCCCCTTTGTCAAAAATCAATTGGCTGTAGGTGTGTGGATTTGTTTCGGAGTCTTCTGTTCTGCTCCATTGGTCTATGTGTCTGCTTTTGTGCCAATACCATGCTGTTTTTATTACTATGGCTTTGTAGTATAGTTTGAAGTCAGGTATTGTAATGCCTCCTGCATGGTTCTTGTTGCTGAGAACTACTTTGGTTATTCTGGTTTTTTTGTTGTTCCAAATGAATTTAAAAGTTAAGCTGCTTCTGGCTTTCAAACCACTGCAGAATCTTCTCAGTCTTCTGAATGCTGGCGGCAACAGCATCTTTTCTTAAGCAGAACCCATTATGAAAAAACTTGGAGACTCTTGCCATCCTTTATAGTTTCTTTTGTTAAGCTTCTTCCATAGTGCTGGTTTTCTGTCTCGTAGTTGTCAGAATGAACATGATAAACCCTCATGCCAAGCACCAAGAGCCCGATCTCTTCCATTAACGGGTACTTGCTGACCTGCTGCTGAATCTTCTCCGAGGAGGTGAAAGGATCATAGCTTTTTCGCCCTATCTTTACGTCCATTATACAGGGCTTATTAAATTTATGGGTGACATCTTCCAGTTTTAGGTATAAATCATTTGGAGCAGTGGGAGGTGACCAGATGCCATAATATTTTGGCAAATATTTTCATAGTTCTAGAAGAACACCATCAGTACAATCAGCAGCATAAACCATATTATAAAATTCCAGCTCTCTTGGAGCCCTGGGAGGTGGCTGTAACTGTTTCAAAACTGTGCCATCAGGATGTTGCAGTACACCCACTTTGTCCTTCCTGTACATGTGCCCGGCCACCTGATGCGAGAGGGGCACGCAGCCTTGAGGAAGCGCAGCCTGCCGCCCGCCGATTGCGGGGCGCCTTGGGGACCGCATCGCTTGCCGGCGGGGTCAGCATTTTGGGGGGACTGGGCGCCTGGAGCCGGAGAGGGGATGGCGGCTCCGTTGCCATAACGGAGGGCACGGGCACCACGCCCGGCATATCTTATGTTTTAATTGGATAACAAGAGCAATTTGCCAAGGAGAGCATTAATGTTTTTGCTAGGAAATGGCTCTTGGTATTGACAAAGTGATTCTGGCAAGGGATCAAAGTTTTCCTGGTGAATTGTGTCATAGTATTTAGTACGTTTTTTGACAGAAAATATGTAGTTATTAAAAAGACTATTTCAGCCAGGCGGGTTGGCGCATGCTTGTAATCCTAGTACTTGGGAGGCTGAAACCGGAGGTTCCGGGTTCGGGGCCAGCCTCAGCTACTTAGTGAGGCCCTCCACAACTTAGTGAGACCCTGTTTCAAAATAAAGAATAAAAAATAGGGCTGGGGGTGTAGCTTGGAGGTAGAATGCCCCTGGGTTCAATCCCTGGTACCGCAAAAAAAAAATAAAAAGACTATTTCATCCATTGTTCCTTGGTTAGATACTTGTAGGATGTGGGTCAGAGGGACCAACATTGTGGTCATGGCTTTGCTACTTTATATCTGAATGTACTTTGTAAACTTAAGTTCTTAGGCCTCAATTTCCTTATCTGTAAAATGGAGATGTAAAATACTCAGAACGGTAAGGTTAAATAATAGGATTAGGATAGCAATTAGCACAGTTCTTGGAACATAGTAGCCATTTAATGAGTTATTATTATTATTATTATTATTTGCGGTACTGTGTATAGAACCCAGGGGCATTCTACCTCTGAGCTACACCCCCCAACCCTATTTCTTATTCTTTTTTTTTTTTTTTTGGCAGTACCAGGGATTGAACCCAGGGGCGTTCTACCTCCGAGCTACACTCCTGGCCCTAATTTTTTTTTTTTTTTTTTTTTGTGGTACCGGGGATTGAACGCAGGGGTGTTCTACCTCCGCACTACATCTCCAGCCCTATTTTTTATACTTTATTTTGAAACCGGGTCTCACGAAGTTGCGGAGGGCCTCACTAAGGAGAGAGAGAGAGAGAGACAGGGAGAGAGAGCGAGAGAGCTGAGGCTGGCCGCGAACACGGATCCTCCGGTCTCCGCCTCCCAAAGTACTGGGATTACAAGCGTGCGCCACCACGCCCGGCTCCCGGCCCTAGTTTTTATACTTTATTTTGAAACTGGGTCTCACGAAGTTGCGGAGGGCCTCACTGGGTAGGGAGAAAGAGAGACAGGGAGAGAGAGAGAGAAAAAGAGAGAGAGCTAAGGCTGGCCGCGAACCCGGATCCTCCGGTCTCCACCTCCCAAAGTACTGGGATTACAAGCGTGTGCCACCACGCCCGGTTATCTTATTCTTTATTTTGAAACAGGGTCTCACTAAGTTGTGGAAGGCCTCACTAAGTAGCTAAGGCTGGCCGTGAACCCGTATCCTCTGGACTCAGTCTCCCAAGTACTGGGATAACAAGCGTGCGCCACCACGCCCGGCTGAATTATTATTTCTTAATCCTCTCCATTTTTTCACAAAGACAATTGGGAGAAAAGGAGAAGACAGGTTTCTGCATAGTCTTAAATACTTGTGTTCTTCCTATCCGGTGGGAAAAAGAACGGATAGAATTATATCTTCTCATTTGAAAAATGCGATCATTAGAACTCAAAGAATTTTCTTGAGATTGAGAACCCAATATTACACTCTGGGAGGATTTTTTTTTTTGTGGTACTGGGGCTTGAACAACCAGGGGCGTTCTACCTCCTAACTACACCACCAGCCCTATTTTATTTTTTATTTGGAAACGGTTTCTCACTAAGTTTCTGAGGCTACCTTCAAACCTGTCATCCTTCTGTCTCAGCCTCCCAAGTACTGGGATTGTAGGTGTGTGCCACCACGCCTGGCAGACTCTGGGAGTTTTAATGTATTGGACAATGCAGATCATTTTTTTAATTGATTACTTTTTTCTGGAATTTTTGAGGTGAAAGTGTCGGAGCCTATTTCTTTTGGTAAGTGTCAACAACAGAAGGCATGGGGGATAGTATCTAAGATTTATTTATTTATTTATTTATTTATATATTTATTTTGCAGTACTGGGGATTGAATCTAGGGGCATTCTGCCTTTGAGCTACACTCCCAGCCCTATTTCGTATTCTTTATTTTGAAACAGGGTCTCACTAAGTTGCGGAGGGCCTCACTAAATTGCTGAGGCTGGCTGTGAACTTGCGATCCTCCTGTCTCAGCCTCCCAGGTACTGGGGTTACAAGTGTTTGCCACGCCTGGCTAAGATTTTTTTTTTTTTTTTTTTTTGCGGTACCGGGGATTGAATCCAGGGGTGTTTTACCTCTGAGCTACACCCCTGGCCCTATTTTTTTATACTTTATTTTGAAACCGGTTCTCATGAAGTTGCGGAGGACCTTACTAAATCACTAGTAGCTGAGGCTGGCCCCTGAACCCCGATCCTCCGGTCTCTGCCTCCCAAGTACTGGGATTACAAGTGCGCCACCACGCCCGGCTCAGATTTATTTTTTTAAATTAAGCTTTTTATTTTGAGATAATTCCAGATTCACATGCTGTTGTGAGAAATAATACAAAGAAATTCTGTGTGTCCTTTATCCAATTTCCCTCAATGATAACATCTTGCCATACTGTTGAATATCACAATCAGGAAATTAACATTGAAACCCTCTTCCAGTCTTACTCAGATGTCAGTTTCGCGTGTTCTCACTTAGGTGTTTGTGTTTATGTTTCTCTGCTTTTATGGGTGCACCATCAGAGTCAGGCTGCAGGCCAGCTCCATTACTGCATGGATCCTTTGCATCACCCTTGTATAACCACACTCGTTTCCCTCCTTGCCTTCCTTCCCTCACCCCTAACCCTTGGTGACCACTAATCTGTTGTCTCACAGTATAACTTTTCACTTCAGGAATCTTATATAAATTGAATCATACAATGTGTGACCATTTGGGACTGGCTTTTTTTTTTTTTTTAGTTTAAATCTCTTGAGATTCATCTAAGTTGTGCTTATCAATAGTTCTTTTTCATTGCTGGGTAATATTCTATGATTGGTTGTACCATAGTGTGTTACCCATGGAAGGACATCTAAGTTGCTTCCTGAGTTTGCCAATTATAAGTAAAGCTGCTATGACATCTGTGTATAGGTTTTTGTGTGAATGTAGGTTTTCGTTTCCAAGATTTTTATTGTTTCTCCTTTTCTTTTTTCTTCTCTCATCTTTGTTCAGACATCCTTTTAGATTTGGATTCTCCTGCTCCTGTAACGACACCAACACCAGCACCAGCTCCGGTTTCTGCAAGCAATGACTTGTGGGGAGACTTTAGCACTGCATCCAGGTAGTGGACATAGTGCAGCCAGCACTGTACTTTCACTCTGGGTGTAGAGGATGCGCACAGTCAAAGGAAACTTGGATCTGGGAAAGCAGGGGATTTGCAGGTCAGAGTCTTTTGTAGAAGTTCTAGGGAAGGAGATGTAGGAATGCTGGGGATGGTAGAAGAAGAAAGCTCCAGGGTGAGGTTTAAGTGGGCAGTTTCAGGCCTTGGTAAGTAGAATTTACATGAAGTATGGTTTCAGAAATTCTGGACAACAATTTCTTGGAAACTATTAAGTAGAGAATGGACTAGTCATCCTAATATTATGTCTTTGGCTTTCTCTCTGTTCTCCTGTCTTACAGCTCTGTTCCAAACCAGGCACCACAGCCATCCAACTGGGTCCAGTTTTGAATAACATTGGCAGGACAGTAAGGACAGACTTGAAGAATAAAAATAAGTTTGAGGGCACCAATCCATGAGGGAGGTTAAGAGCCCCTTCCCTCCCCAGAACCAAAATTAATGGACAATCTTTTTCATAGCTTCTCCATTGCATTCAAGCCGATTTCTGTCACTCCCCTCTGCCATTACTGGCTGCACAGCCGAGAGAGTATCCGCTCTTTCTTGCACATTCATTCCAAGGCAGGAGAATGTGGATCTTGTACTTGTGGCTGACTATGCAGGGTCCAAAAGACCAGTGTCATTTTGAGGGGGAATGACCTAACATCTGTAAAAATTTACTTCATTTTTTAAATTCTTGAACTTATTTCAGAATCATCTCATGACCCTTGTGTGCCTCTTGGTGAAACCCTACATAGTAATTTCAGGGGAGACAAAAGCCTTGTAACTTTTTTCTCCACTGCCCAGCCCTCTAAAAACGGACAGGCTGACCTCAGTATTTACAAATTCAGAATTTTCATAGGGGTAGGTTTGGAGAAATATCTGTGTCCTGGGTCTCTTCTATATAGCCGCCTTCAGGCTTATCCTATTCAGTGAACATCCAGCGCTGGGTACAGCTCCGTCACCCTCTTGCGTGTTTACATGTCTCCCTACGATGAGAGGGTTGTGTTGGTGGCACCTCTACCACTCTTTTCTGTTTGTTGAATAGTGCAACATCTTTGACCATTGGGTGTTTCTGGGATGAAGGTGGCTCAAGGGGCTGTGTTTAATTTCTCGCAGCTTCATCTAGTTGCTGCATTTGATGCATAGCATTAATTTATATTCACCCCTTTATTTGACCTAGAGTTGAAGAGTTCAGAGTTTCTAACCTGATCTTTGGAGCAGAGAGGCTGAAAGCACTTAACTCTCTCTCGGTACCCACATTGCCTTGCTGCTGGGAATCCGACCCCTTTCCATAAATATTTCTCTTTCAATCCATTTAGCTCTTCAGTAGAGAGCTGCTATTGTATATATTGTCATTTATGAAGGAAGTTGTACAGTCACAGCTTTACTTGTGACAGGTTTTGCCCCAGGCTTTGGTGCCCAGCAGCTGGGGTTTTCACAAAAGTAAGTTGCTCCCCACCACTATCCTTCCCTCTGCCCACCCACCATCCTGTACGATGCTGTGAAGACAGTTTGCCTCCTCCAATGAATGGGTACTATCTATCTTTGTTTGCTAATGGGCAATTTTGGGGATTAAATGGGAGGATATAATTTCTTCCCTTAGCACCTGTTTGGATATGTACATTTTGGCGGAAGGAGGTCCTTTTGTAGTTTCAAAACGTATTGTTTCTTCTGGATTTCGTTCTTAACTTTTTTAACTTTGGGTCCATGTGTTGCATTGCCGCCCCTTCCAGGCAGCTCTATTCTTGCAGAGCCATGGCAGGACATTTTACAATTCCAACAGAAAACACTAAAAGGAAAGTCTGTAGGATCACTAGTGACTTAACTACTGGGAATCTATTTTCTCAATCTTCTTCCATGTTGTGTTCTTTGTATTCTCAAGATGATAATATATTATGTATTTGAATTGCTGAAAAATTGAAGATGAAGTTTAAGATATATGTATATAAAGCGTATGCTGTATTGGTGCAATAATGGTAATTAAAAATATGGAAAAAGGGGTGTTTCTTTTATCTTTTAGTTTGTCTATTTAGTTACCTTTTTAAATTTAATTGACCCAGCATGCTTGTAATCCCAGTACTTGGGAGGCTGAGACAGGAGGATAGCAGGTTCAAAGCAGCCTCAGCAACTTAGTGAGGCCCTCCTCAACTTAGTGAGACCCTGTTTCAAAATAAAAAATAAAATAGGAATGGGATGTAGCTTAGAGGTACAATGCCCCTGTGTTCAATCCCAGTACCTCACACACACAAAAAAATTGACCCTGTACAAATCTTATTTATTTATTGTGGTACTGGGGATTGAACTCAGGGGCATTCTAACTCCGAGCTACACCCTCAGCCATTTTTATTTTTTGTTTAGAAACAGGGTCTTAGCCAGGCGTGGTGGCGCATGCTTGTAATCCCAGTACTTGGGAGGCTAAGACAGGAGGATTACAGGTTCGTGGCCAGCTTCAGCTACTTGTGAGGCCCTCTACAACTTAGTGAGACCCTGTTTCAAAATAAAGAATAAAAAATCGGGCTGGGGGTGTAGCTGAGAGGTAGAATGCCCTTGGGCTCAATCCCCAGTACCACACACACAAAAAAAAAAAGAAAGAAAGAAAGGAAAAGAAACAGGGTTTTGCTGGGTAGCTAAGGCTGTCTTCGAACCTACAATCTTCTTGTCTCAGCCTCCCAAGTACTGGGGTGACAGGCGAGTGCCACCATTCCTGATTTTTTTTTTTTGTGGTACCGGGGATTGAACCTAGGGGCATTCTACCTCCGAGCTACACCCCTGGCCCTATTTTTTATCCTTTATTTTGAAACCGGGTCTCACGAAGTTGTGGAGGGCCTCACTAAGTAGCTGAGGCTGGCCGCGAACCCGGATCCTCCGGTCTCAGCCTCCCAAGTACTGGGATTACAAGCGTGCGCCACCACGCCCGGCTCCATTCCTGACTTCTCAAACCATTTTCATGACTAAGGCTACCTCTCACATCCCATAATTGTAATTAGCAGAAATGAAAGGGATCAGTGTAAGAGATAGAACCAAAGCCAGAATCATAGACTTTAGAAATCAGAAAAGATTTTGAAGTTTTTGTTCAGTGATTGTCACAGGAGATGGGTCAGAATAATGTTGCTGCACTAAACCATCCAGCTGCCTTACAAGAAATGCTAAAGGAAGTTCTTTAAGCTGAAGCAAAAGGCTGTTTCATGTTAATGAAAATACATGAAAGTGTAAAATTTACTGGGAAAGGTAAATAGAATATGTTAATATTCTAATATGTAGAATATTCTAATATGTATTTGGACAATACATATATTAATAGTAATATCAACATTGTATTAATATTAATATCTCATATTCTAGTATGTAGTGGTATATAAATAAATTATACCTCTAGTATAAGGGTTAAAGGACAGGAATATTCAGCTGGTGTAGTGGTGCATGCCTGTAATCCCAGTACTTGGGATGCTAAAATGAGAGGATTGCAGGTTTGAGGCCAGTCTCAGCAACTTAGTGAGACCCCGCTTCAAAATAAAAAATAAGGCCTGAGGGTGTAGCTTAGAGGTAGAATGCTCCTGGGTTCAATTCCCAGTACCATACACACACAAAAAGTGAACAAGAATATTAAAAATTTTGAACTGTAGCTACAATAACTTGTTAGTGGCTGCACAGTATAAAAAGATAAACTAGCCGGGTGTGGTGGCACATGTCTATAATCTCAGTACTTGGGAGGCTGAGTCAGGAGAATCGCAGGTTTAAAGCCAGCCTCAGCAATTCCCTGAGGCTCATATCAACTTAGTGAGACCCTGTTTCCAAATAAGAAAATAAAATAGGTCTGGGAGTATAGGTCGGAAAAAGAATGCCCCTGGATTCGATTCCCAGCACACACACACACACACACACACACACACAAACCTGATTTCCAGAACAAATACTTGTGGGATTGTGGGAGGGGAAGTAAAAGTGCTTAAACTAGACTTATGTAAGTCTAATGGTAACCAGAAAGCCAGACCCTATAGTAAAAATAAAGGAATCAAAACACCACAGAATATCATATCACCAAATCAAAAGGAAGACAGCAAGAGAGGAAGGAAGGAGTTAAGGGTCCATAAAATGAAAATAGAGCCGGGCGTGGTGGCGCACGCTTGTAATCCCAGTACTTGGGAGGCGGAGACCGGAGGATCCGGGTTCGCGGCCAGCCTCAGCTACTTAGTGAGGCCCTCCACAACTTCGTGAGACCCGGTTTCAAAATAAAGGATAAAAAATAGGGCCAGGGGTGTAGCTCGGAGGTAGAACGCCCCTAGGTTCAATCCCCGGTACCACAAAAAAAAAAAATCAGGAATGGTGGCACTCGCCTGTCACCCCAGTACTTGGGAGGCTGAGACAAGAAGATTGTAGGTTCGCAGCCAGCCTCAGCTACTTAGTGGGGCCCTCTGCAACTTCGTAAGACCCGGTTTCAAAATAAAGGATAAAAAATAGGGCCGGGGGTGTAGCTCGGAAAGAAAAGTAAACAACAACATAGTGGCAGTAAGTCCTTACCTATCAGTAATTACTTTGAATGCAAATAGATTAAATTGTCCAACCAAGTAGTGGCTAAATGGATTAAAAAAGACCCAACTATATGCTGCCTACAAGAGACTCACTTTTTTTTTTTTTTTTTGGTACTGGGGATGGAACCCAGAGGCATTCTACCTCCAAGTTATACCCCCAACCCGATTTTATTTCTTATTTGGAAACAGGGTCTCACTAAGTTGCTGAGGCTGGCTTCAAACCTATGATCCTCCTGTCTCAGCCTCCCAAGTACTGGGATTACAAGCGTGCACCACCACACCTGGCTTTCACTTAACTTTTAAGGACACATATAGAAAGTGAGACATGGAAAACTATTCTATGCAGATAGAAACTAAAAGAGATCAGGGTTCACTACACTTAATCAAACAAAATAGACTTTAAAAACTAAGAAGTCACAAGGTTATTTTATAATTGACAGGTCAATTTATCAAGAAAGGAAAAAGGAATAAAAGATCCATAAAACAACTAGAAAACAACAACATAGTGGTAGTAAGTTTATCAAAAAGTTTATGACAATTATAAATATATACACATGCTCAACAGCAGAGTACCCAAGCATATAAAGCAGTTAACATTTTTTTTTTTTTTGTGGTACTGGGGATTGAACCCAGAGGCATTCTACCTCTGAGCTACAACCCCAGCCCGATTTTATTTATTATTTGGAAACAAGGTCTTGCTAGGTTGCTGACTTTGAACCTGCAAGCCTCCCAAGTACTGGGATTACAGGCGTGCGCCACCGCACCTGGCTTGCAGTTAACATATTTGAAGGGAGAAATAGGCAGCAATATAACAATAGAAAGGGACCTCAGTACCCTAATTTCAACAATGAGTATAACATTTACACAAAATCAAAAGGAAACATTGAACTTGAACTGCAGTTTAGACCAAATAGACCTAACAGATGTACACATGGAGTAGCAGAGTCCACATTCTCAAGTGCACATGAACGTTCTTCAGGAGAGGACCTGTGTTAGGCCACAAAATAAGTTTGAACAAGTTTAAGGTGATTGATAATACATCAAGTATCTTTTCTGACTACAATGAAACTAGAAATCAGTAACAGGAAGAAAACTGGAAAAATCATAACTGTGGTAAACATGTTCCTGAGCAACTATGTGTCAAAGAAGGAATGAAAAAGGAAATTAATGCCTATAATCCTAGTACTTGGGAGGCTGAGACAGGAGGATTGCAGGTTCAAAGCCAGCTTCAGCAACTTAGTGAGGCTCTTAGCAATTTAGACCCTGTTTGCAAATAAAAAAAAATGTGGCTGGGGGTATAGCTTGGAGGTAGAATGTCCTTGGGTTCCATCCCTAGTAATACACACACACACACACACACACACACACACACACACTTTAACACATTAAAGGCCACATATCACATGATCAGAGCTAACATCATCATCCTCAATAGTGAAAAGCTGGAAGCTTTTCCTCTAACATCAAAAACAAGGCAAGGGAACCCACTCTCACCACTTCTGTTCAACATCGCACTGGAAGTCCTAGCCAGAGCAGTTAGGCAAGAAAAATAAATTAAGCCATCTGAATCAGAAGGGAAGAAGTAAAATTGTCTTTGCAAGGGGCTCATGTATAGAAAACCTATCTATAAAGACCACCAAAAAACTGTTAGGACTAATACATGCAGGAAAGTTGCAGGATTTTTTTTCAGCACTGGGGATTGAACCCAGAGGCATTCTACCTCTGAGTTACACCTCTGGCCCTATTTTTTATTCTTTATTTCAAAACAGGGTCTCACTAAATTGCGGAGGGCCCCACAAAGTAGCTGAGGCTGGCCGCAAACCTGCAATCCTCCTGTCTCAGCCTCCCAAGTCCTGGGATTACAAGTGTGTACCACCACACCTGGCTAAGATGCAGGAAATTAAGTTAACATATAAAACTCATAAGCATTTTCTACATTAACGATGACCTATCTGAAAAAGAAAAAACAAAACATTTACTTTACCATGAAAAACTTAGCACATTGAAAACCAAAACATTGATGAAAGTGAAGAAGATACAGATAAATGGAAAGATACCCTGTGTTCATGGACTGGAAGAATTAATATTGCTAAAGTATATTACTCAAAGCAATCTACAGAATCAGTGTAATCCCTGTCAACATTCTGATGACATTCTTCACAGAAATGGAAAAAAAAATCAAAACTTGACCCTAAATAGCTAAAGCAATCTTAAGCAAAAAGAGCAAACTACCTGATTCCAAACTGCATTACCAAACTACAGTAATTAAGACAGTATGGCTGTTGGGCGTGGTGACGCACGCTTGTAATCCCAGTACTTGGGAGGCGGAGACCGGAGGATCTGGGTTCCCGCCAGCCTCAGCTACTTAGTGAGGCCCTCCTCAACTTAGACCCTGTTTCAAAATAAAGAATAAAAAATAGGGCTGGGGGTGTAGCTTAGAGGTAAAACACCTCTGGGTTCAATCCCTGGTACTGGAAAAAAAAAAGAATAAAAAATAGGGCTGGGGGTGTAGCTCGGAGGTAGAATGCCCCTGGGTTCAATCTCCAGTACTGCAAAAAAAAAAAAAAAAGACAGTATGGGACGGGCATAAGAGCTGACATAGGCCAGTGGAACAGGTTGGAGAGCCCATAGACCCGTGTGCATACAATCAACTAACAACAAAGGAACCACAAATACACGATGGGGAAATGACAGACTCCTTAGGAAATGGTGTTGGGAAAACTGGATATCGACATGCAAGACAAAGGAATGTGGACCTGTCTTTTACACCATACACAAAAATAATTGAAAATAGATTAAAGAATTGCACATAACGCCTGAAACCATAAAACCAGAAGAAAACATTGGGGAAAGGTTTGACACTGGCCTTGGCAATGGATTTGACACTAAAAACAGGCATCAAAAGCAAAAATAAACACACGGAGTACATCACACTGAAGTTTCTGCAGGGCGTTGGAAACAATAAACCAAATGAAAAGTCAACCAACAGAATGGGAAAAATATTTGCAAACCACATATCCAATAAGAGGTTAATATCCTAAATAGATAAGGAATTCATATAGCTCAATAGCAAAAGGTCAAGTAACCTGATTTAAAAAAAAATGAACAAGCCGGGCGTGGTGGCGCACACTTGTAATCCCAGTACTTGGGAGGCTGAAACCAGAGGATCTGGGTTTGTGGCCAGCTTTGGCTACTTAGTGAGGTCTCCGCAACTTAGTGAGACCCTGTTTCAAAATAAAGAATAAAAAATAGGGCTGGGGGTATAGATCGGAGGAAAAATGCCCCTGGGTTCAATCCCCAGTACCGCAAAAAAAAAAAAAAAAAAAAAAAAATGAACAAAGGACCTGTGTTAGTAGCTTTGGAATGATTCCAATGCCACTTTGCTACGTGTGTGACAGCTTTGCTGTTATAAGAACAAGGAGTGTAATGTAAAATACTTCCCATGGAAATATTACATTAGACTTTGTTAGACCACGCGTGTGAGTTAATAGCCTCAACTACTGGACTCCAAAGCATATAACCCGAAGGTTTTCACAGATTGAGAATCTAGGCTGTGGCGGAGCTACTCTCTGCCAGCCTTGGAGGTATGTGTACTGAAATCTCCACAAGGCTTGTTAGCTTCAAGGGACCTTGTGTGTCATCCTGGACCTCCACTGTGTTGGTCGAAGCTTCTCTCCCAACACCCTCTCCAAGAAAGCTGTGTCTCAAACTTTGATTCGCCTTTACATCCACAGAGCCCTGCTTCCATCCTAATTGAGACGGTAGACTTGAGTAGTTGGGCTCTAAGTAAAACTGGAACTCACTATGTGATTAAAATTGCCATCAAGTGTATTCCTTGTGAGATTTGTTCTCATTATTCTCCCCCACGTGATGTATTATGCAAAAGAGAAAAAAATCTCTTTTTATGGAAATAAGCCATGGGATACATGAAACCATACTTTAAATCACCTCTTTATTTTTTCCCAAAGAACACATACAAATGACCAACAAGTATAGGAAAAAATAGCCAAATTACTAATCATCAGGGAAAAGAAAAACAATAAAACATCACCTTACAGGTGTTAGAATGGTTAGTATCAAAAAGTCCAAAGATAATAAGTGTTAGGCCGGGCGTGGTGGCGCACGCTTGTAATCCCAGTACTTTGGGAGGCAGAGACCAGAGGATCCGGGTTCGCGGCCAGCCTCAGCTCTCTCTCTCTCTCTCTCTCTCTCCCTGTCTCTCTCTCTACTTAGTGAGGCCCTCTGCAACTTCATGAGATCCGGTTTCAAAATAAAGTATAAAAAATAGGGCCGGGGGCGTAGCGCGGAGGTAGAACGCCCCTGGGTTCAATCCCTGGTACTGAAAAAAAAAAATAATAAGTGTTGACAAAGATCCTGGGAAAAGAGAGTCTTTGTACGCTATTGGTGGGAAAGTAAATTAGTATAGCCACTATGGATAACAGTATAGCGATTCCTCAAAAAATGAAAAATAGAATATATATATATATATATATATATATATATATATATAT
>PVJS01038980.1:0-19119 GCA_004027185.1 Glis glis
CACACACACACATACACACACACACACACACACACACACACACACACGCACACACACACACACACACACACACACACATCATTTTCATACACTTCTCTGAAAACAGAATGGAATTACACATCTAGCACTGAAGGGGTTTGAAGCCTTCAGAGAAGAGTTGAGAGTTGAGTTTGAAGGATGAGTAGAAATTGCCAGAAGAAAAAGGAGAAGCCTCATGAAAGACACTGAATTCAAATATCCAGACTCCATATTTAACCACAAGAAAGCTTAGTCCCTGTAAGACAGCAAAGAAAGAATCCCGTATTTATGGATAAGTATAAACATAAATTGAAAACAAAATAATTCCCCAAAAATGTTTTTTAAAGTTATATAGATTTGAGAAAAAAATTATAATGTAAAATCCTGTTGCTGTTGTTGTTCTTGATCGTCCTGCCCAGGATGCAAGTTAGAGTACATCAGAGAAGCCCATGCTGGCCTCTGGGGACTTTTCAAATTCCACCAGAGAAAATAAGAAACATGTAGTTATTTCAAAATGTTTTTAATTTTTCCATTTAGAATAGTGCCCACAGTATACAGGAAATTGCTAGTGCCAAAGTCTGTTTTTCTCCCTGATAATTTTAGATTACTATAAAGTGGGATTAAAATTTTTCCTTGCTGGGCAGCTCTTTTGTTCCTCAAAATACCACATGTAGCAATGGGACAATTTAACTCTACAAATATTTTGTATGTTAGGTTTTATATATTATGCCCTCACACATCTATATTCAATTTGATAACTGCTTGTATTTCCAAACACTTAACATGAGGAACTTATATTTGACAAAAATAGGAATTTTTAGAAAGTTTTAAGTACAATAAAATACATCTGTTTTTGTTCTATTATGTGCTATAAAGATTTTTTAATGATTCATCTTGTTAGCTTTTTTTAATTATGGAAGTTTGTTGTGGTTTTACTTTTTCACCATGTAAGATTTTTAAATTTATCGTTCTAAGAAAAAGAATCTTATTTCTGTCTTTACAACACTAACAAATATATAAACCCAACAGTGTTAGTGGTTCAATAGAGATCTGGGGTGTTTTGTTTGTTTTTGTGTGTGTGGTACTGGTGATTGAACCAAGGGGCATTCTATCTCTGAGCTACACCCCCAGCTCTTTTTATTTTTTATTTAAAGAGGTTCTCGCTAAGTTTCTGAAGCTGGTCTTGACCCTGTGAGCCTCCTGTCTCAGCCTCCCTAGTACTGAGATTACAGGTGTGTGTCACCAGGCCCAGCTAATAGAGATTTGTTGAATTAATGAATTGATGATGCCATGGAGGAGACTGGAGGAGGAGACAAGGAGTGCAGCATTGGCACCCATGTTCACCTATAATTTTTCCTAAATTCAGTACAAAGAAACTCATTGTTGCCTTTCAACTAACCAATGAAAAGAAAATTTGGGAGTTGGACAGGAGACGTGTGCTAAATTTCTTCTTAGAAAGTTTGGATTAAGGGCTGAGATGTAGCTCAGTGACAAAGTGCTTGCCTTACAAGTCCAATGCCCTGGGTTTGATCCCCAGTACCAAAAAGAAAAGACAAAAAAATTAAAAATAAAAATAAAGACTGCCCCCAAAAATAAGTTAAGAAAGTTTAGATTAAACTATTTAGCACTGTAATATAACAATTTTGTTTGCTCATTTGTTCATTCAACAATTTAAAACATTTAATGAGCATCCACAGTAATACCACTAATTAATTAACTACTATTAAATAAACTACTATTACTGATAGTAGTAATCATCATCATCAATGTTATGTTCTCAGGCATCTTCTGTCTCCTACGTCTTCTACAATGTGTGACACAGTGCCTTCTACATGTGTTCATGTGATGATATAATTATTAGTGGATTTATAGGTGAAACAAAAGTTCATTTTTCCTCTCATAAGATCCAGGGCAGGGAGAAGAGAGAATAACAGGCAAAAACTCCTCCCTGTAGCTGGAGTTACGTTATTCTCTAACAGCTAAGCCCATGTCTAAAATTTAAGCAGAAGCTGGGTATGGTGGTGCACACCTGGAATCCTAGTACTTGGGAGGCTGAAACAGGAGGATCACAGGTTCCAGGATAGCCTCTGGCAACATAGCAAGACTCTTAGCAACCTAGTGAGACTCTGTTTCAAAACAAAATATAAAAAGGGCTGGTGGTGTAGCTCATATGTAAAATGCCCCTGGGTTCAATCCCCATTAAAACACACACACACACACACACACACACACACACACACACACACGAGCTTGGCCCCCTCTTGCTCTCACTCTCACCTTGGAATGCCTTCCTCCCTGCTATGATGAAGTTAGAAGGCCCTCATCATACGTGGTCCCCTAGATCTTGGACTTCCTGGACTCCAAAACTGTGATCCAAATAAATTCCTGCTAATTATAAATTACCCAGTCTGTGGTGTTCTGCTATAGCAGCACAAAACCAACCAAGACATCTTGAAGGTTATATGCAATAAAATAGATTCCACAGTACCTGGCACATGGTGTGCATTTAGTAAACATAACTATAAGTATTACAATTTAGTTCTGCTCTCTTAACTCACACCCTGATTTTTCTCATCTATAGAGTGGAGAGTTTTCTTCTGGCCTATGTTATAAGGTGGTTTTGTGAACCCAAGAGATGATGTATGTTAAAATCCTACACAGATTGTCATCCTTTGAGCTTCATCTCGATTCCTACTGCCTCAGGGAAGCCTTTGACACCTGCCAGAGTGGGAATTACTTATCCTCTCTTGCATTTCTTTTAGCTCATGTCTGCACCCTGATCTAGCCTATATCTCACCTTCTCTCATGTTGGATTTTGTGTTGTTTCTATCGATAGCCTAATATTCCTTGTGGCGAGGGATATTGGCTTGCTCTCTCCCAGCCCCAGAACCCTTATACAAAGTGGGAGTCAGTAAATGTGTGGGCCATGCCCTGCATGCATTTTAACCATCTGATTGCTATGCACATAAAAAGAATCTGAGAATTACAAGTACAGAGTTAGACTGAGTTCTTAAGAAATTGTGAAGGTTTGGGTTTGTTTGTTTGTTTGTTTGGGGGCTTTGGCTTTTTTTTTCGGAGGGATGGGGAAGATGGAGCAACTACAAAAAGAAAAGCAAACATCTAGGCCAGCATGAGGACACCTGCTATTTACACAGGATATTCCTCTCAAAGGTCAAAGTACTCTACAAATCTGTCATTATTATTGTCCACACAGCATTCACAAGGACAACCTAAGAGCCAGGTAGTATCCTCTTATTTTTCTATTGACACCTTCAGGGAACAACAAAAGCAAATAGTGCTTGTTGAAGCCCTGAGCCCCTGCATGTCATCTGTAGTTAAAACTCCTGCTTGTTGGGTGTTTGGGGAGCTGCAACAACCCCTGTAACTGGCTGAGGGAGGCATGTGCTTGTGAGCCCTTCTGTGCCTTGGTCTCTCTCTCTTTCTCTCTCTCTCTCTCTCTCTCTCTCTCTCTCTCTCTCTGAATGATGAGAATAACCATCTTGTTCTCCTAACTTTACCTTGAAACTTTATAACTGCTGGGAAAAATAAGCAATGACTGTCAAAGTGGGCTGAAGAGGTGCTGGAAGACCATGCTCCAAAGCAGAGCTAAGGCATGTTCTTTTGCATGACAGATGTAACAACAGTTAATGTTTATTAGGGGCTTACTGTTATGTAAGGAACTGCCCTAAGCACCTTATATGCATTATTTCATTCAACTCTTAACCTTGTGAAGTAGTCTTTATTTTATAGAGGAGGAAATAGAGGCACAGAAAGGTTAAGCCAAAAGTCACACAGCTAGTGAGTGGTAAACCTTGAAATGGTACCCACCCACACCACTGGATGCACTGGCACGCCCTACAGTGTGTTGCTCTATTGTCTACCAATGACCATCTCTTTCATTTTATGCCTATAAAATAGGGCTGGGTGTGTATGAAGGAAGGAAGGAAGGAAGGAAGGAAGGAAGGAAGGAAGGAAGGAGAAAGAGAGCCTCGGTGTAATTTTGTCCCACTATTCAATAGTTGTGGTACTTGGAGCGAGTCATTAAGCTTCTCCCAACCTCCAAACCTTATTGTAAATTAGTGATGATCTCTGCACCTTCTTCCCACAATGGTCTATGGGTAAAGCTAGGTCACCAAAGAATAGCAAGGCTCTAGCATAGGTCCTTAAATGGTGAGGTCGCCAGCCTGGCAAGAAGACTGGGCTTTGGACTCCTTGGCGACACTCAAAAGAGCAAGCCCCCTGGGTAAGGAGGTGGCTCCACCGCCTGGTACCCTGGTGCCCCCCCCCATAAAGAAGCCCGGCCAGGGGTGAGCAGCCCGCAGTTCCGAAGCGGCCAAGCCCCTGCTGTGCTGGGGGCCCAGGCACCGAACTAACCGGGTGCTGCGGGGGACGCAAAGCATTGGTGGTCCTGCCACTGGAATGCAGCTTTGTTTCTTGAAGACATTTGCGACACTGGGCAAAGCGGGAAGGAGCCCAATCATCACTTTAAAGCGCTCGAAGTGTACGTAGGTGGGAGCGCCCGGGTTTGGAGCCAGCTCCTCACATTTGCCCGGGGGCCCCGCATGCACCAGGTGTGGCCCGCAGCCCTAGTTCTAGGGTGGAGGGGAGCCCCCTTGGGGAGCACCTTGTCTTTGCAGCCCGGGTGGTGCGCGTTGTTTAAAGGGCGAAGGAGCGCGGGTGCCGGCGGGGGGGTGCACCGGAGCCGGCGCGGGCTGGCGCGGAGACCCGGGCCGCCTGTGCCGCGGCGCCACCCGGGCCCACCTGCGCCGGCCGCTCGGGTGCGGGCCTCGGGGCCGCGCGTCCCGGGGTGGGCGGAGGAGGGGGCGCGGCGGGCGGCGGCGCAGCTTCCCGGGCCGGAGGCGGGGCGCGGGCCGGAGCCGGGGGCGGACCCGCCCGCTGCCGGCGCTGAGCCCGCCCGCCGCTGCAGCTCGCACTCGGCGCGCGGCGGGGCCGGCATGGGAGCCGCGCGCGCCGTCCCGGCGCCCACACCTGTCTGAGCGGCGCGGCGGGCGCGGCCGGGCGGTGCTCCGCGCGGTGAGTGCGGGCGCGGGCGCGGGCAGCGGGACAAAGGGCCGCTGCGCGAGGTGCGGGGACTGCGGGCTGCCGGGGCGCCCGAGACCTCGCCGGGCTGCCGGTCGAGCTCGGGGACGGGACGGGGCGGAAGGGGCGCGGGGAGACCGGGGCTGCGGGCACTTGGATTCGGGCGGTGTCACCCGCGAAGCGAATGGGGAAAGAACGTTTTGAAGCCGCTATCTTGGATGCGGGGTGCCGGGTGGGAGTAGGGGTGGAGCCGGCTCTGGGAGAACTCTCCTCGGCGGGGACGGTGGCAGCACCTCCGCCCCCTCTGCAGACAGACTCGCCGCCACTGCCTCTTTTTTTCCTGGAGTTTGCATATACTGTATGCGATTCCATCACGTTCGGAATATTAATTTTTAACCCTAGACACGTGACTGTGAACACACCTTAGCAAGCAAGAAAAGGTCAGCAAACACAGGTGAGGGGACAGGTTCTTTTCTCTGGAGGCGATCCTGATGACCCCGTGTTTCCAGCAGGGTGCTAAACCTAGAAACTACTGTTTGAACTATCAGCAGTTAGAAGCAAATACTTCTCCTTTGTCCTTTTAAATAAAAGGTCTTGTAAAAGTTTTAACTTTTAAATTAAGGGGAATAAACTTATTTAGATCAAGCAACGCCACATTTCCCTCCAGAATACAAATTAGTTTTGTTTTTCGAGCATCTCATGAGAAAGCAGCTGATAAAAATCTTGTTTTATTGCACACATTGGGCGACACCCATGAGAATTCAGAAACTGCCTGTGGCTAGGGGAAAGCTCCAGGTTGTTCAGGAACAGGGTTGGAATAGGGCTTGCTTCTTCAGCTCCTGAAACTAATCTTGAGAGGACCCAGTGTAGTGTGCACCTTTGGAACAGATAGGCCAGTGCTAGAATTGTTTTCGCATAGCCTTTTGGAAAGAGATGAGTTTATAGTTGAATTCAGCTGTGGTCATAATCCCTATGGCAAATTAGTATCAGGATATTTATTGCACATTGTTTCAAAATCCTCCTTGGACAGCAGAGCATTTAAAACAGGCCTTGTAAGTGTCTTTCAAGAAGTCTCTTAGGAGTGGATTGGAAGTACAATGGAAAGAAGAAACTTAGAAAATGCCACAGAAGCCACTACATTTGCTTCTGAAAGTGTTCCCAATCATAGGCCCACTATCTGCATATGAATGAGTCCTCCACTTGTATTTTTCCCACCTAAATAAAGTTAAGAGGTAACTTGTCGTGCTTTCCTGTGCCTGAACCTGGACGGAAGCATTTTTCCAAGGTAACTAATATGGACCTTGTTTTTGTAACTCTGACTCACTGATTCAGGTAGATGGTGAATGTGGGTGCATTTTTCTGTCTGTAGCTAAGTGCCAAAGTGCCCATTAGTGTATCTGAGAAGCTGTTGTCCGGGGTCTGCAGTCGTGGATAGTCTCAGATTCTCCCATACTCCTCTTTCATAGACCCTTTAGCACTTAATGCACTAGGCATTATTCATGCATAACTCCCATGACTCCCGGGAATTTGTTTCTCATGGTCTCACCATTGACAGTTTTATGTGCTCTGATCTTGTTCTGCTGCCAGCTTTGTCATGAGGGTAGTTCCTTTTGCTTAAAATCTGATAAAGAAGAAGTTAAACTTCGTTTGACAGGGAGATTGTGTTTAGAGTTGCTGGACTTGGAAGTACCCTGCAGTTTCCTGTACAGGATTGTCATTCTTAAACCATTATGTGTTTGGGTCAGCTTTGCTTTAACAGGTCTGTGTCTCAGGAAAATGAGAGCAACCCTGGCTGCAGAGTATGCACAGAGCTGTGTGCATTTTTAGGCATTTGCTTTAGGAATTAGCATGTTTTCACTGTTCAGGTACCCCAGCCACAGATTCCATGGGAGACCCTTTGTTGTCCTTCCAAATGGTATCCTTTCCAAACTAGCATCTGCACACACTTTCCTGCTGTTTCTTTCTGCCATTCCCACTTACAGTGGCCACAGGAATTCATAGGTTGTGCCCTAGAGAATGGATGTCCTAAGGGTACGATTTTCCCTTGCAGCACTTGTTTGATGTAGGAGTTAAATCATTCTCTGGAACACCGGCCCCCTTGAGGAGACCTGTATTGTTGCAGTCCTGAAGACTCAAGAGCAGAATAAGAGATGGAGTCTGGGTTCCCAGTCTCCAAAGAGATTATAGTTGTTTGCACATCTAATAATGAGCAGAGTCCCTCTACCATAAGACTATTTGGAAGCTGATGAAGTGGCAGCATACTCATAAATTAAAAATATTTTGAGACACTGGACAGGGAGACAGTTGCTCATATGGTATGACAGAGCATGGGATGTGTAACCCCCTTGTGAGTCAGATACCCAGAGTTGGAAATGGAACACAGTTTTTATATTACTAAGCATGGTGAAAAAATACTTGCTTGCCTTAATTTTCCATTCTGCTTTGATATTTAGGTGAAGCAATACATGAGAATACTGAGTTGGAAACTTTAGAAGATAATTTATATATAAGAGGAATCCATCCTGCAAAGGCTTTTTCCTAGATAGGAAATGTTGTAGACCTAAATTGCCTTCTTCCAAATTTAGAAATAATGAAGATTCAGAAATCCTCATTCATTTTTGAAGGTGTGAGTTTTCTAGACAGCTCTATAAGGATAAGGTGATTTATCTGTAAACATGAGAAAGTAAAGTTTTATAACCATTTGTTACCTTTCCAGTTGTGAGATTCAGAATGTTTTTTTATTATATCAGTTTACATCCTGGAGTATCTGTACTGACATAAATTTAAATGGGCTTAGCACAAGCTTACCTAGAATTTATAAAATTGGAAACTATTTGTCTCTGGGGGAATTACTCTGTTAGCAGATAAGTTGAGAAGTGTATGCAGAGCCACCCACCTAGTTTTAGAGCATCACAGTTATCATTGGCCATGTCTTTGATGGGAATGAATCAGGGTAGAGTGCAGGTGCCTCGGGAAAGACCCTGCCTGGACAGCAGGGCTCTTCCCCTCTGCACTTTTCTTTAGTTCCTGTCCTAAAAGCATTCACACCCAGCCACCCTTCCACTCAGTTCTTGAAAGCCACTCTCTGTGGGAGGCCTTTGTTGCTTTTGCAGATTGATCACGGAAAGTTTATCTCCCAATTAGGTAAAAGATTAACGTGATAAATTTCCCTTTTTCCTTTCTTCTATGCCTCCAACCTCCATAATTTCAAGAGTAAACACTCCCCAGCAGTGATAGTACAAATACTATTTGTAAACAACACAGTCCCTGACCTGGACTTTTTTTGATCCTGGAAAATTATAAAATTAGAGAATCCTGGACCTGGAAAGACCAGTTAAAAAAAGATCAGCTGGGTGTAGTGACACAAACCTATAATCCCAGTACTTGGGAAGCTGAGACAGGAGGATGGTAGGTGCAAGGACAGCCTCAGCAACATAGTGAGACTCTCAGCAACCTAGCAAGACCCTGTTTCAAAACAAAAAATAAAAATAAATAAAAGGCAGGGAGTGTAGCTCGTGGGTAGAATGCCCCTGGGTTCAATTCCCAGTACCAAGAAAACAAAAATTATCTGGTTCAGGTTGCTGTTCAGAACAATTTCTAAACCACCCTAGACAAGCATTTGATAACAGAGTGAGCAACTTAGAAAGCCTAAAACCTTAATACAAATGTCAGTTTAAACCCACTCAAGGGCTCGAGCACACACCACTTTATCTTTCAGTTTCTGATCAGGTATTGAAAAACCTAATCAATATGGAATTATTTGACCAGCATTGGTTTTCAAAAGTCTGCATTCGTTTCTGAATCTGAATTAAAGTTTTTTAACATGCCATTTTATAACTTCCAAAGGTACATAGAAATGTTAAGCAGGACAATATGCTATCAGAACAAGGTCTTAACACACAAGTCAATATGGTTCAGTAATAATATAGGGAACTATATAGCATTGTTTCAAACTAACAGAAATGAATGCTTTTGAAGTATCCAAAAAGCTGATTCCCAGACGTTACAGTTTCACCCTGCTCTGTTGGTTTAGCAATCCTTTTTCCATAGATGGCTGGCTTCTCACTCCTCAGCTAAATGAACAGGATTTAAGTTGTAAAGACTCTGAGTTAATAATCTTCTCTCATACAGTAGACTCTTTAGCATTTTCTAATAGCATTGTATAATCTGTAAGTGATCCCAAAAGTCCTTGGCACATAGTCATCTATCATTTTGCGGAAGAACAAATTCAGTCCTCTGTATGGAGAGGTGGAAGTGAGGTTGTAGCTAGTGAGAGCTTCCTTGACTGCTCAGTGCTCACATGCCAAGAAGATGGTTCCCACCGCCCTGTACCCAGTAACTCTCATGAACTGGTTCCTAAAAACATGTTTCTTTTTAAAACACAAAGAAAAAATATGCCATGGTGTCACTGGTGAAATGGGGCATGCTTTGAGGCCTTGGAAAGTATTTGTTTAAATAAACAGGGATTTACTATACAGGAAAATTGAAGAGTTAATTTTTCCCGAGAAGAGGATTGATTCATTAAGACAAGGTTCCTAGACGGAGTTTTTAAAAAGTGTATTTTCACTAGGTTCAGGCTCTTTCCTGCTATTCTCTTCTCTGACACCCTTGACAACAGACTCAATTTTGAATAAGTGGATAAAGCTAAAGACAGATGCCACTGGAATAGTCCTGGTACTTGATAATTCAAACTCCATACTCCCAAGATCCAATTAATGTACAAATTATAGATTTGGGATTTGAAGATCCATGCTCTAGATGATAATATGAGCATATAACTGTCATGTTCTTTGTGCACATTGAAAATATTCTGTACAACTTTTGACAATACATAGTATGACACTATCTCTCATCTTACTCTCTCCCCTAAGAATCATATTTTAAACACTTGGCAGCTTGGACCTCTGGAATCTATGTTTCCTTTCTTAAGATAAGCTGAAGTAAAACTTGGCATAACACATCTGCTATCTGCTGTTCAGTGTTAGCAGAATTAATAATCTCTACCTTAGTGGAAGGGAAGAGGGGATGGTGTGCTGGGGCCCAAGATACAGCCATGTGGGAGACTCATGATTCCTTTTGGTATATATCATGCTTGGCAAGGATTCTGGTGTGAGTAGAGCATTTAGTCACCTAGACATCAACTCACATAGGAAAAAGGCTGTTCAAGCCCTAGATGAGCCTAAGACCTGGGTCCCTAGCCAGTACATGGGAATAGTCAGACACAGAGCCATGTCCCACAGATCACCCCGAGGGTTGTCATCCCCACACCTATCTCACTGTGTAGCTGCCACTGGGGGGGGGGGACTCTGCTGGCCTCTGCACGCCTTCCCTATTCCACTGAGAACCTTTAGTCTCAGCAGTACCCCCAACAGGAATATACAAACACACACGTACAACACACATGCCACCCATGACTCTCTAAGGACTTAAAGAAATAATTAAAAGGGCCCAGGGACCCTTTCAGCCAAGTTTCAAGGAACCAGGAAACCCCAAGAAATTAGCTATTCTGGGATGTCATTCCTTTCTTTTCCCGTCCCTGTTGTCCCTGACAGAAGTGACAGAAGTGCAATTCAAGAGAAAGAATTGAGCACAAAGATCCCAGAGTTGGGTGGAGCACACACATGTTTTAGAAATAGTGTGGATGCTGGGAATGTGGACTGGCATGCTCAGCAAGACAAGATCAGATGGATGGGATTTTCCAGTATGTGAAACCAAGCACCCAGATGTTCCCAGCAGGTCTGTACCCTCAAGGAGGAAGAGGATGAGAACAAGGAAACTGTTCCCTCCTAATCCTGCTTCAACCCACTAGTCTCTTGAGACCCATTTCTCCTGTCCTGTACTGGGATGCTTGATTGTGAATGAATTACCCTACCTACTGAGTCAGCTGAGCCAGAAGATTCAGAGCCAGTCAGAGCCAACTAATGCTTAAATGTTTATACAAGTACTTTGGGGGATTTTTTTTTTTGTACTGGGGATTGAACCCAGGGTCATTCTGTCTCCAATCTATACCCCAAGCCATTTTTATTTTTAATTTTTAAACAGGATCTTGCTAAGTTGCTGAAAGTCTCACTAAGTTGATGAGGCTGTCCTCAAACCTGCCATCCTCCTGTCTCAGCCTCCTAAGCACTGGGATTATGGGCATTACTTACCACACCCTGCTAAGTACTTCTAATCTTTTTTGCTGTTGTTTTTCTTGTGGGATGACTAATCTGAGTCTTTAAATATACCTTTCATGATAAAACCCAAACTCCTTTGTTTAGTACACATAGGCCTTCATAATCCAGTTCCTGCCTGATTCCTCTACTGCCTCCCCTGGTCCACCCTTGCTAAGTGTAATTCCTGAAATGACTCACGCTGTCGCACATCTCCACACTCTTGCACAGACTGTTGTTCCCTCTAAGTGTCCCCGCCCTCTGTCTTACACTATCCAACTTGTTCTTAACTTCAATGTCCATGTCAAGCATCCCCTCCTTTAGAGTGCCCCCCATTCTTCTTACTCCCCAGACCTGACTTTATGCCCTTTGTCCGAGTAACCACATCATTCACGTACATCTCTGTCATCAGAAGGCAGCATACAGCATCCAAAAAATATACTTTATGAGCCCCAGTACTCTTCATTCACTCTTCCATTAACATAAGCATTCACTCAGTAAATCTTTGTGGAGTGCTAGCATAAACCCAAATTCAGGGTGTGTAGACTAGCTGGGAACACAGATACAAACACCTGAAAAATAACCAGTGGTAACAGTCATAAAGATATACTTGGTGCAATATTAGAGATATAGACCTTTGACAATGATCCTGTTAGTGTACAACATAATCCAAAGGAAAAGGGAATATTTTGTTTATTAAAGGTCTAGCTACTCTGGAACTAAACATATAGTAGTAAAGGTTGTTCTAAATTTGAAGCAAAAAAAAAGCAATTCTCATACCATCTTGCAAATAGAGCCATCATGTAGAATTAACAGGAGTCCTAATATATGTGACCCTGTGAAGCTGTCCCTCCTTCGTGCCTTGGTCACTCAGTAAGATATGATTTAGATTTACCTTCTAAATGAGCAAATTGCCCTGAAAATTTTCCAAGCATGTATTATAATTAAAATGCAAGGAGGGAAGCAAGGGAAGGGGACCAGGAAGGCAGGAAAGAACAAGGTTTAGAATCAAGCACAAAGATGGCTCAAAATCTCATGGAACTCGGGGCTGATCAACAATTGATCTGGTGACTGCCCTGCAGAGTGGCGTCATAAGGGGCCACTTAAACTCCAAAGGAAATGAGCGTGCAATTTTATTTGGGACACCCAACCTTAGGAATGTTGCCAAGGTCAAGCCCTCACATTGTAAGTGTGACCATTATCTAAGGATTCCTCTCCACACCCTGATTCCTGAGGAGGGTCCACAGACTTAGAAATAATGACAGGCACACTGCCGGGCTTGTCATTCTGCAGTAAATGAGTGTTCAGCCCTTGCCCTCCTGACCTGCTTTCTTTGTCTCTACAGAATGGTGCTCAGCATGGCAGGGGTTCCAGGGCTCCTCTTCCTTCTCCTCCTCCTCCTGCTCTGTGTCGCCAGGCAGGTGAGTCCCTACAGTGCCCCTGAGAAGCCCACTTGGCCTGCCTACCGCCTCCCTGTAGTCTTGCCTCAGTCTACTCTTAACTTAGCCAAGCCAGACTTTGGGGCAGAAGCCAAATTGGAAGTGTCCTCCTCATGTGGACCCCAGTGTCACAAGGGAACCCCACTGCCCACATACGAAGAGGCCAAGCAATACCTGTCCTATGAAACACTCTATTCCAACGGCAGCCGTACAGAGACTCAGGTGGGCATTTACATCCTCAGCAATGGCGGAAGTGGGGCTCAGCAACGCGACACTGGGTCTTCTGGAAGGTCTCGGAGGAAGAGGCAGATTTACGGCTATGACAGCAGGTTCAGCATCTTTGGGAAGGACTTCTTGCTCAACTACCCTTTCTCCACATCAGTGAAGTTATCAACGGGCTGCACTGGCACCCTGGTGGCAGAGAAACACGTCCTCACTGCTGCCCACTGCATACATGATGGAAAAACCTACGTGAAAGGTACGCAGAAACTGCGAGTGGGCTTTTTGAAGCCCAAGTTCAAAGATGGCGGCCGAGGGGCCAACAGCTCCAGCTCAGCCATGTCGGACAAGATGAAGTTCCAGTGGATCCGGGTGAAGCGTACCCACGTGCCCAAGGGTTGGATCAAAGGCAACGCCAATGACATCGGCATGGATTATGACTATGCCCTCCTGGAGCTCAAAAAACCCCATAAAAGAAAGTTCATGAAGATTGGGGTGAGCCCCCCTGCTAAACAGCTGCCCGGGGGCAGGATCCACTTCTCCGGCTATGACAATGACCGGCCAGGCAATTTGGTGTACCGCTTCTGTGATGTCAAAGATGAGACCTACGACCTACTCTATCAGCAGTGTGACGCCCAGCCTGGGGCCAGTGGGTCGGGGGTCTACGTGAGGATGTGGAAGAGACAGCAGCAGAAGTGGGAGCGAAAAATCATCGGCATCTTTTCAGGGCACCAGTGGGTGGACATGAATGGTTCCCCACAGGACTTCAACGTGGCTGTTAGAATCACCCCTCTCAAATATGCCCAGATTTGCTACTGGATTAAAGGAAACTACCTGGATTGTAGGGAGGGGTAATCCAGTATTTCTTCCCAGCAGCACTTAATAGTCTTTATGTACTCTTTGTAGGAGAGGCCATATTTTATCATTGTGTGTGTGTGTGTGTGTGTGTGTGTGTGTGTGTGTGTGATGTGTCGCATATCTTTTTCCTAATTTCTTAAAATTGCAAGATGACTGGCTTTATTATTTGAAAACTGGTTTGTGTATCATATCATGTAAGCAGTTTGAAAGCATACTTTAGCATAGAAATAAAAAAATACTGATGTTTGGGGCAATAGGAAGTTATTTGGCAATTAAGTTAATCTTTCAATTTTTGAGAACTTTGATTTTTATTTCATCTGAAACTTGTTTCAAAGGTTTATATTAAATATGTGACATACAGGAGATATGAATTCTTATGTGTATGAATGTATGTGTTTCCTTCCAAGACTCATATCTATATTTTTTAATGTTTGGTTATTAATGCTTCCAGATGGCTGTGTTCCCACCACATATAACTCTTAGGAACCTTCACAACACTTCTTAGGCAGTTATAATAGTTTGGATTTGGAGGCATTGGCATAGTAGTCCTTGAACAGTAAAATATTTTATTGGCTATATTGATACACATGTTAAACTGGATCTTAAAGTAAACCAGTACCCCAAGCTGCTTTTAGTTTTGAAAACAGTTTTTCTTCCAAAAACTGTCATTCTACTTTCTTTGTACATATATGGCTCTGCCAACTTTGTAGTCACACCAGAGTAAGCAAGACCATTTATCCCAATACTTCCTTTTACAAGATTTCGCTCACATTTCTGGAGCTAGCTGTTTTTTAAAAGACAATAATCAGAGCCTAATTAGAACAGGCTGTGTTGCTTCCCCACTAACAGTTGCGGTCACAATAAAAACAGTCATAGCATTTTACCCCTGGAGTGTAGCACATCTCTGTTTTATCATTTGGATGGAGTAATTTAAAATGAATTAAATTCCAGAGAACAATGGATGCATTGCTTGGCAGATGTCACAACAGAATAACCACTTGTTTGAAGCCTGGCACAGTCACACAGCCTAATCAAAATGTATTCTGCATAGTTTTCAAAGTGCTTTTGGAAAGCTGTGTACTTGTTCAATTTGGAAACTTTTGTCACTCTACTTACCTTATATTTAAAAATACTTGGAAGTTGCTTTAAGAAAAAGCAATATGGCTTCCCCCCCCAGCTTTAAAAGGGCCCCTTTTGCTGGAGTGCTCTAGGCTACAGGCACATATAATCAGGTACAATAGCCAAAATGAAAATTGGGGGAATACAAAATGGATCAGAATCTTATACTCCAATAAATGTTTTATGAATATGATAAGCCTAGCATATAAAGAAAAGACTGACTTATTCTGTTTTTGTTTTCTGGCTGTCAGCCAAAGAACTTCTTTCTAAGTGTATCAGTGGAGGAAAAAAGCAAATGGAACATGAGGTAGATGTTTAATGTGCTCATACCCTGGATAATTTGAACCTACATTGTGGCTATGAGGATGTTCAAATACAGCACTGTCACTTAAACATTCTCCTGGTGGCTTGTGTTCTTGCCCGTGAGCTTTTTAAGAAGATGGTCCAAGACACTTAGAGACATGTATAACCATGTGCTTTCTTCAAGTCATATAGGAAATACTATGCATAGAAAGGAGATCAGGGCCGACAGGAATCTTCTGAGTTCCAGTACAACTTTCTTTGGAATCTAGTAGGAATCTTGCCTGAGGAAGAAGAGAAGACATTTCTATGTCTGGTATTTGGGGTTTTTGCTTCTGCTTTTGCTTGATTAAAAAACAAAACACCACAACTAATTTTTTAAATAGATGTTCTTTTTATAAAGCGCCTTGATTTTGATTTCTTACAAAATTAGGCAATGGCACAAAGTCAAAATAATACCAATGTTTAGTTCACAAGTAGACATAATTTACTAAAGAATAGTACCCACATGCTATAAACAGACTGTGTAACTCATAGGATCCTAAAAGAAAATTATAAAATAATTCAACATATCTACCTTTTCAGTGGTAATAAAAGAAAGTATGGTGTTAAACTATTATAGTAGTGGAAAGAAAAAAGAACTCATGATATTAACAATAACTGGTTGTTTGCATGTATTGGTTATATAAACTGTGAGCATATATTGCTAGCTAGACTGGTAGAACAATGTTTCCCAAACACTTTTTATTTTCTACCAAATATGAAAAGGGTTCTCAAGTAGGAAGGCGATGCCTCTCAGTACTCCCTCCTTTTATCAGGAGTATTCACATGCCTGTTTGCACATTAAAAGTTCTGGAAAGTCCTGTAGTTAAGAGACTCCTTCACATTTTTAAATCTGCATTTCAATAAACTCTGGTCACAGTATCCTCATTTTCTATATAATGCCTATGAGGAGTCCAGCCTCCTAATACATTTTGTGGGTTGCCGTAACAGCCTTTGGGTCAAGGTGATGCTGCAGAAAGTCTGATGAGCCCTGAGTAGTGCCAGGTATTAGTGCCTTCAGGGCATAATGAGACCCAGTAACCAGGATGTTGTAAATGTTCACAGCATAAAATGGAGTAGGATAAGCTTGAAAATCATTCATCACTGAGAATTAAAAGGTTGTGGCAAAATTAGAGACACCCTTTTTACCTAGAATTTTGAATTTTAGAAAAAAGTAAAAAACTGGGAAAATAGCATTAAAGAGGTAAAGATGCACCAGCAGAGTTGCACATGAGTTCTTTCTTTACTCTTTTTGGATCAAAAAGGGATTAGAATACTGAGTCCATACTCCTAATTCCCTAATCTTTGTAGAGCTCAGGGACCTGCTGCCTGACAGGGAAACCCCTAGTGACACCTGGGTCAAATATTTAAGGTAGCATCTTTGTCTAACAGCCCCTATCAGGAGGTCTTTAACTCAGAACATGTGGAGGGTGACTAAGCCTGCCCTGGAAGGATGGCTCTAGAATTCACTGCCTGCTCATTGGAGGGTAGATGACAGCTTAGACGTCTAGGTGTCCAGAAGAATCCTGAGAGCAGAGCTCAGCATTCCACACTGAGGACCAGGGAGAGCCCTTTGCCAAGAAGGCCAGTGAGCCGTGCCTACACTGGCCTGGATTTCCTTCTTGCTTTGTCTGGGCTCTGCTGCTGTTCATGTCTGACCTTGTTCTTCAGTCTTGTGATGAACCAACTCAAGGATGGCTTCTGTTGCTTCCATCAATTGATTTCTATGGATGTTTGATGGAGTAGTCATTTAATTTATCATCTGAAATAGGAGTCTTTTGAGACTGAAAGGGAATGCTATTAGTAATGAGCTGGGACTACAGCACAAACCTTGTATGTCCTGAGCACATGAGCATGTTTGGTCACCCTGACTTGAAACCCTTCAAGGCGGACTAACAGCGCTGCACAGGGGTGGGGCTGACACTCCCTGCATCTCTAAACTCTGGACTTGCCCTGAGGTTCCTGTGCACACCTTCCCCACGTGGATCTGCATTCGGGGGTCCTCCAAAGGGGAAGGGCATTTAGAAACCTCTTGATGGGGACCAGAATACACAGGTGGTAAACATGGACCCACCATTTCTAGAAGATACACAGCATCTCTGTTTTTAGTCTGGTGTGTCCTGCTTCCAGGACAAGAGTAAACAAGGCTGAGAGCTGGGACAGGAGACTTGTGTGGAAAGATGATGGCCTTGGAATTGGGCAGACCAGCTCCATAGTTGGCAAACAAATCTCAGTGCAGTTTAATTTAAAACTTAAATCCTATCTTATTTAAAGATCCCTTCTCCACTGGTCTCCAGTTCCTTCTGTGGGCTGGGATGGAGCCCAGGAAGAGTGAAAGCATCTTTGCCCAATTCGCTGTGATTGTGTCCTTGCTTCAGAGGTGGCTGCTACTCAGATGACATCAGCTCTTCCGCCCTTCTCAGCTCTTGCCTCGGGCGATGTTACCTTCTGCCTCCTGCTATGGGGCACTCTTACCGAGATAACAGCCCTCTTGAGTGGAGATACCTCAAGCCCTCATCACCTTCCATACTTACATAATTCAGGAGAAACTCCTCACAGGCTGACTACACTTCACTGAGAGCTGCCCACTGAAAATCAGGGGGTGGGGAGGGAGCAGATGTTCCAGGCTCAATGAACTGAAGTGCAGGGCCTCTGTCAGGATCAAATCTAGTCTATTCAAGAGATAGACAGCGAGTAGTGTGACCAGAGCAGAGTGAACCAGGAAGATAGTGTCAGGAGAGAGGTTGACAGAGAAAGAGAGAGAGAGAGAGAGAGAGAGAGAGAAAGAGAAAGAGAGAAAGAGAAAGAGAGATACTAGCCAGCTCATGTAGGAATTAATAATTCTGGGAAGGGCTTTCTAATTATTCTACTTGCCAGGAGATGGAGTCACAGGACTTTCAATAGGGGAACTGGTAGGGCTAATCCTTGAGATACATTAGAGACAGTGTCTAGGGCCTACAGTAACTTTAGGAATCCATAAAACTATTTTGGTTGTATTTTTCTTTTGTACTAGGGATTGAACTCGGGTGTTCTATCTCTGAGCTGGACCCTCAGCTTTATTTTATTTTTAATTTGAAACAGGGTCTCACTAAGTTGCTTAGGCTGGCCTCAAACCTGTGATCCTTCTGTCTCAGCCTCCCTGGTACTGGGATTACAGATGTGCACCACCATGCCCAGCTTGTTTGAGTGTGTGTGTGTGTGTGTGTGTGTGTGTGTGTGTGTGCGCGTGCATGCACGTTTCTGAGGCTGGTCTCAAACCTTGCGATCCTTTTGTCTCAGTCTCCCAAATACTGGGATTACAGGTGTGCGCTACCATACCCAACTGTTTGATTATGTTTTAAACTCAGAAAGGAAAAAGTAAACCTTAGGCATTAAAATATTTTAATATATAATTTTAAAATATCCATCTTCATACCAACACAGTTGTAAAATACAATTTTAGTATGTTTAATGGTGGGAGGGACCTATGAAGGAAAAATTACCTAAAGCCCTCAAAAGTCATAATATAGCCCTAAAACTGGTTCACACTTCCCAACATCTTTTTGGATGCTCAATGGAGAATGGATTTTAGAGGGTGGAAACAGGCAAACTAGTAATACAGGTAAGAAATGGGGATAACTTTACTAAGGAAGTAGAGTATTGAGCTGTAGTCAGATTTGGAATAGAGTTTATATTGAAGGTAGAGCCAACATGACTAGGTTGTAGTAAAAAGAGGAATCAAGAGTGACTGTGGAGCCGAGCGTGGTGGTGCATGCTTGTAATCCCAGTACTTGGGAGGCTGAGACCGGAGGATCCGGGTTCACGGCCGGCCTCAGCTAGTTAGTGAGGCCCTCCACAACTTAGTGAGACCCGGTTTCAAAATAAAGAATAAAAATAGGGCTGGGGGTGGAGCTCGGAGGTAGAATGCCCCTGGGTTCCATCCCCAGTACTGA